>ML817896.1:83691-106973 GCA_009831015.1 Picea engelmannii
GTATGACTTAATGAGAATGGCGCCCAAAGTTTTTAGTATGACATAATGAGAATGCCTTCAACCGTTTATGAGGCATTGGATGACCATAACAGAAGCCCAATGGTTTTGGTATGACATAATGAGAATGGCTTCTACACAGTTGAAAAACACCACCCTTAATCATCTCAACAAACAATAGCATTAGTAATAGCACAGAACACCTGAGCATAAGAAATTTCATTGAATAGCGATTGTTGTTTTTATAGTTAGACTCGTAACCTCCTCTAAAAACCCATCGAAAAGAAAAAAAATATATATTTAAAGAACCAACAGAGAAACCCCAAATCGAGGGTTTCATAATTTTCTCTCGTCTTACCTATGAAAAATGGGTTTTGGGGCGCTCTTTCAGTCCACTTTTGGAAGTCAATGTTAGCGAATCCTGCGTCCATGAGAGCATATATCCAATTGTTGATAAAGAATGAAATGAGATTTAAGCTTTGCAAAGGATTTTTCTTTCAACTTTGCAAGTGTCAGTGAATCATACTTATATGAGAGAATATATCCAACTGTTGATAAAAAATGAAATGAGATTTAAGCTCTGCGGAGAATTTGTCTTTCAACTTCGCATTTAAATACCCAGAACATGAAATTGGAGTGAATAACTGTTGGAAACCCAATTTATAGCAGACGGGGAGGGAGAAAATGGTTCCATAAATCTTCATAGCTAAAAATCGGGGCGAGGAAGGTTATGGCCCAACTTTTAAGCTAAAAATAGGGGCGAATGGAAGGTTTTGGCCCAAATTTTAGTGGGCAAAAATTATTTTTTTTTCTCTTCGTGGTAAATAAACCATGCACTAACCCTTTAAACATTATTTTTTTTAAATAAATGGAGGGCGAATGATAATAAAGCTCTCCATCCCTTTCCAACACAAAAAATTCTCCCCATCAAAATTCAAAACCCCTTAATTTCGCCCATGAGTGAAATTTCGCCCCTAAAATCACCTATGCTTGGCAGATCAACAAGATCCCATGTCTTGTTCTTCTCAATGGAGTCAATTTCTTGGTTCATGGCTTGAACCCAATGTGGCTCCTTAGTTGCTTCCTTAAAGGATGTAGGTTGACATGACATTAAAGAAAAAATATTGTGTTGTTCAAAGTCATCCAACTGCTGATGGATTTCTCTCAAACTTCGAGTTCTCTGATTCTGTGGTTCAGAGAATGATTCTCTGCTGGAAGTTGAGTTATCCTGAGAGTTTTTAGGTTGTCTTTGTACCTGCAATCTTGGAAGAATAGTTTGAGGTACTTGTTGTTCTGAATTTTCTACATTTTCAGAACTTGGCAACAATGGATTCTGACTGTCCATTTGTTGATTTTCTGAATCATTCCAGAATTGATTTTCCAGAAATTTTACATCTCTGCTGAGAATTAATTTCTTTGAGATTGGATTATACAGCCTGTAAGCTTTAGATGTTTCACTATATCCAGTGAAAATACATTTCTCACTTCTATCATCAAGTTTCTTCCTTAATTCAGAAGGTATGTGAGCATATGTTATGCATCCAAATGTCCTTAGATGTGCTACATTGAGCTTTGTTCCACTCCATGCTTCTTGGGGAAATTTTATCTTTAGACTTGTGGTTGGTGATCTATTCAAGAGATAAACTGAGCATGCTACTGCTTCAACCCAAAAAGTATTTGACAAACTTTTCTCTTTGAGAAGTGTTCTTGCCATATTCATTATTGTCTGATTTTTCCTTTCAGCCACTCCATTATACTGTGGAGTATATCTGACTGTTGTTTGCATGATAATGCCTTGTGATTTGCAGAAATTTGTAAATTCTCTGGAGTTGTATTCTCCTCCTCCATCTGACCTGAGTGCTTTGATATATTTGCCACTCTGTTTTTCAGCTTCTTCCTTGAATTCTTTGAATTTTGTAAATGTTTCAGACTTGTGTCTGAGAAAATAGATCCATATTCATCTGCTGAAATCATCAATAAATGTTAGAAAATAAAAACTACCACCTATTGACTCTGTTTGCATTCGTCCACATAGGTCAGTGTGAACAAGTTCAAGATGTTGTTTGGCTTGATTTGATGACTATGGAAAACTAGTTCTTTTATGTTTTCCAAGTATGCAAGACTCACATGGGGGAATTTGCTCTTTAAAGATAGGTAGACCTTTGACCATGGAGTTCTTCTGAAGAAGACTTAGACTATGAAATGGTAGATTTCCAAATCTTATATGCCAAACCATTGTTTCATTCAGGGTAGATGCACTCTGTGCATATGGTTGACTCAGATTTGTAGTTCTGAGGGTAAGGGGAAACATCCTATTTGGAGTCATATGGATTTCAGAAATCAATTTTCTGCTGGGGTATTTGTCATATATTTTACAAGATTCTCCCTCAAAAAGTACCTTATAGCCATGTTCAATGAGCTTCCCTACACTTAGCAAGTTATGTTTCATATCTGGTACATGATAGACATTGTTTATGTCTTTCTTTACATTCTGTTTAGTAAGAATATGAACAGTTCATTTTCCTTGAACTTTTACTAAGTAATCATTTCCTAGTGTAATATCAGATGAGATTGAAGAATCAATGCATGAAAGTAATTCTTTATTACCTGTCATGTGATTGCTGCATCCACTATCCAGCAACCAGAGATCTTTAGGTTGTTCTTCAGTCTTGTGGCATGAGAGAAACATACCTCTTGAGGTGTCTCCCGTATGATTTGACACATGTGCTCTGCCTGAGAGCTAATCTTCTTGCTTCTTCCTGCATTCAGATTCATAGTGCCCATAATTTTTGTAGTAATAACACTGTATGCTTGATTTCTCATTTGATCTTCTCCCTCTGCCTCTTTGAGGCTGGAAATTCTGATATTGATTTTGTTGTTGTTGTCTTTGACCTTGGAAATTTTGATTTGGATATTGTTGTATGTTACCTCCACTGGAGTGAGAGTAACTTGGATTGCTCCCTCTTCCTTGGTGACCTCTTCTTCTTCCTCTGCCTCTCCCTCTTCTGAAGGAGAATTGAGTTTTGAAAGCATTGGAGATTGACTCATCTGTGAGATGCAGTCTAGTCTCATGTGTCACCAGAGAACCAATTAATTCATCTGTTGAAAATCTTGACAGATCCTTGGATTCAAGGATTGTTGTTACAACCATTTCAAATTTCTTGGGTAAAATTATGAGAATTTTCTCAACAATTCGTTGATCAGTGATGGTTTCACCAATCAGTTTGATCTGGTTCACGATTCCCATGACTCTGGTCATGAACTGATCCACGGTTTCAGACTCTGTCATCCTTAGAGTCTCGAATTGCATCCACAAGGTCTGCAATTTAACTATTTTGACCCTGTCATTTCCTTGGTAGGAAGATTTGAGAATGTCCCAGGCCTGTTTTGAAGTACCAGTGCCTGTGATTTTTGAGAAAATCGAGTCATCCACAGAATTTTGAATCCAGAATTTGGCTTTATTTTCTTTGTTCCTCAGTGTTGCCTGAGCAATTCGCTGCGGATTTGTCATGGAAGTGAGGGCAGATGGATCTGTTTCCACATATCCAAGATCCACTGGTTCCCAACACTCTTGTGCTTGCAATAACGATCTCATCTGAAGAGACCAAAACTCGTAATTCTTTCCCAGAAGAATCGGACCCTGAGTTGGTCCTAAATTGCTAGACGACGCCATAAAAAAAAAAATTGCAGAAGAAAATAGAGGGAAAATTTGTATTTACCTTCGATCGCCGATTTGTCGATGGCCGAAGGGAGCTTATTGGGCTTGAATTGGCCCTTAGTCTCTTTGCCTTTCAAATCGCCAAAATGCGAAAAATTGCTTTTGGACAATTCAACGGTCCATATCTTGTGTGATCTGACGGTCCAGATCTTGTCAGGATATCGCGAATCGAGATTTCGCGAGTTCTGATGACGAGTTCTTTTGACTCCTCGATTCCCTGATCTCCGATTTACCGATGGCGCTTTCCTTTCGGGAAATTTCACTATTTATTTGATCACCTCCACGCTTCCTAACAGATGGACAACTCAAGTCTTCTTCGGGGATTTCCCCGTAGAGATTCACGATCCCACGATTTTGACGAGATGACGTCAGCTGGGCCCCAAAACGGAGCTTTCCTCCTGTCGGGATTTCGGACTTCGGAGTTTTGAAGTGCTCGTGTTTCTTGTCCTTAGGATTCACGAAACGCCGAATCCCGATGTGTCGATGGGCTCTCCCGATATCTCCCACGTGTCTCTCTCAAAATGGACGGCTCCAATCGTTTACGGGGTTTTCACCATGAAGAAACCCGATCACTTGTTCTTAGGATTCGCGATTTGTCGAATCGCGATGCGTCGATGGACTCTCCTCTATCGGGACTTTTCCGAGTCCTCGGATTTGCGCCACGTGTCCCCTCAAGATGTACGGTCCTGATTCAACCTTGGGATATCGCAACTTGCGATGCTCCGTTGACACAACTTCTCTATCAACTTGAAACCCCGAAGGCCAAAATGCCGACGGTTTCCTCTATGTCTGCCATGTGTCCGGTCAAATGGACGGCTGAGACTTTATCGCTATTTCGCGTATCGCGATTTTGCGAGTTTCGAGGTCATGTTGCATCGGTCTTTCAAAACCGCGAACTCTGAAATGTCGATTTGACGACACTTAGATCTGCTGCCACCTATCCTCTGAGATGGACGGTTCACAAGTCCTCTCGGGATTTTGCGATATCGAGTATCGGAGTTTTTGGAGTGCAATTGCCTTTGCGCGTCCAACTCTTGATTATCGATTTGGCGATGGGATAAGATCGACGGCTCACGATCTTACCGATCCAATGGTCCAGAAGAACTCGGAATTTCACGGTTCGTGAATTCTCACGACATGTCTTCTGACCTTTACACCTGCGAGTCACGAAACGCCAAGATCTCGCCACGTGTTTCTTGATGGATGGTCCAGATGATGTCGAGACTTCATGACTGCACTAGTCGAGATTTCTCCTCTGCACTGTAGAGGACTAAACCTCGTGCACCTTCTCGCTGATCCAACGGCTGCCGGTCCTTTGCACAAGATCTGACGGCTGAAACTCTTTCGCCTTTTCCGTGCTCTCCTCGTCCCTTCTGAGTTGGTTTCCCGCTACGGATACGTTCTCAGGATGAATCTTACGGCCTTAATGGCTGTTCTTTTCACCTGAGACATGTTCTTTACTCCTGTGGAAGAAAGATTTGTGAATCTTTCAAAGATTTGAAAGAAATACACGAATTCTTCATTATCTGCTGCAATCTTTGACAGATTTGTGCGAATTTCGAAAAACTGTAAGCGATTATTCCTTCTGCAAGAATCTTTAACGAATTTGAACAAATTCTTCAAGTTCTTTAAAAGTTTATGCCTCCTGCAGCTCTTCTTCGTCAATCTTTGACGATTCTTGAAAAGATTACAAGAATCTTTAAAGTTTCTTCTTTCTCGATCTTTGCTTCCTTGATCTTTCGAGCGTAGTACGCTCTGCGACCTCGCATGAGTTTCTTACGACAATATTTAGAGAGTATTACAGACAACTTTCCAAACCTTGTGAAAAATCTGTGTTGTGTGCTCTCAAGATCTGTGAGTCTCTGGACTGTGAGGATCGTGTTGCTCTCCGAATTGTGTGAAGAGGCTTATTGCTGAAGCTCTGATACCATGAGAAACTGTGAAGCAAAGAGAAATGCAGAGAGAAAATAATAGAACAGTATATTGAAATGTATGAAGAAGAGTACAAAAACGAAGTTCATAAGAAGTTCTGAGTAGATACAATGTAAAGGGAAATAACTGAGCTAAATAGGCTCAAGCAAGACAAAAAAAGAAAGTACAACTGTCCAGTACAACTGGCAGTGTACAGTCAGACTGTTGAGGTTACACTATGTTTAATATATCTTACAGTGAGATATCCGACATTGAATCGACCTGTTTGTAATTTGACTGTAATATCTTGCTATGTTTGTATTGTCTTTGTATAATTAGATTTGTGATAGGGTTTAATGGACGAGATTATATTGTTGATTTTTTTTAATTTGTTTTTTAGTTTAATTGATTAAAGTGTGTTAATTAATTCTTATTATATATTGGAAAGATAAAAAAATCCAACCATGTTAAAAATTGATACATTCTAGATTAAATGTAATCCTAAATTTCACATTTCTAATTAACAAAAAAAATTAACTTCTTTTCATAAAAGAAAACAATGAGGAAATGATTAGCATTTGAGATTAGAAAGTACTCGGAGATAGTTTTCAATTTTATTTATGTTCTCACTTACTCTCTATGGGCCGTTAAAAAGTTATAAAAAAAATAATTTGTCATCTAATTTTAACGTTGCTCTGTTATGTGGTTTTTATTTGTTATCTGTACGTTGTTTCATTTAGGATGCTCCATTCCAAAGTGAATGTTTGAGGATAAAACAACATTTGTTTGACTGAATTTATTCGTTATTGTCTTTAAGTGATATAACTTACATCACAAGGGATGCTTGATTTATCTAAATGACTTATATCGTAAGGAGTGATTCATTTATCTAAATAAATGACGAACTTTTATTTTTGAAAAAAGATTTAAAATATAAAACGGCTGCAATTAAATGAAATGTTTATTAATACTTGAAATTCTTTGAAATTAATTCCGTTACAACATATAATGATAACATATCAAAATTATAAATCATTTTATTGCCGAGATATTTAACATGAAACAATGAAGAATTACCTTTCAATATGTTAAGTTGACTATCTTTCAATATTATGTGTTTTTATATTAATTTTAAATATGTTGAGTTGTATGTATCTGAATATTATGTATTTTTATATTATTTTTAAATATTATTTTGAAACATGGTTCAAAAAAATTCTTTATAATATTATAAATAAATAAATAAATATTTAAAAAAACTCAAAATTAGTTAAATAAATAAATAAATATTTAAAAAAATTCAAAATTAGTTAGAATAGACTAAAAAAAATTTAAAATTAAATTATTAAATAAATAAATTGAAAATATATTAAAAAAATAATTTAAAAATTATAAAAAAATAAATAAAATAAATATAGAATAAAGAAACACAAATATAATTACACAACTACCCCATCCTCATACATATACACATATCAATAAAAGCAATATATAAAATTCAAATATTAGTTATAAAAACTTATAACTAATTGCACAACTATCCCATCCTTATGTTGTTCAAACAACAGACCTCCCATGAGACCTTAACCCATTATGAAAGGTTAAAAGGACAAACTACCAATAAGTGGAAACCCTGTCACGAGTGTGTCAAAAAACCGGTATTTGAAAAATAAAGCATTTAATCGTGCATTTACTATATGAAAAAATGATTATGCTAATATGACGAGATGGATTTCTAATGGATCATATATGGATTCTTAATAGACAATAGAAATTGTTTGTCATCATAATAATAAATGAAGGGCTGTGATTTTAATCTTTAACTTTTTTTCATGATAAAATATGTTAGTGAGTCAGTTGTAATTAGTGTAATAATAATGATTCATTAAATTATAATATCAATTTTAATAAATCTTCTTGGTTTATAAATAAAGTCAATTTAATTTTTTTTGTTTGTGAATAAAATCAATTTTTTTTTTTCTATATTTATTGTAAGTTTTTATTATATCTATTTTAAGTTTTTATTAAGTTTCTTTACAATGTATTTGAAATTTTAATTACATCTACTTTAAGTTTTTATTGAGTTTGTTTACAACGTGGGCTAAGCTATGGACATTCTGTCTCAACTCCTTGGTTTCACTTGGAAGTTGTTTCTCTTATTCATTGGTTTAGATTTGATAAACCATCTTTCTATACGCAATATTCACGAGTTGTCTTCCTTGACTAAGAATATCTATGGACACTAAGAGTGACAAATAACTATCTGTTGTAAATATGCCAATGGATTTTCCCATGTGGTTACAAGAAGATGCACATGCAGATGTAAATGCACATGCATATGTGCATGCATGCAATTAGTTGTGAATTGTTCGTGTAACTATGTGATCTATTCATGATTAGTCTGTGTAACTGAGTGATGGATGTTATATATACGAGAATACCCATAGAGGTAGAGGACAATGCGAGTGTAAGCGAGTTCATTGTGTGAGGAGAGGATGGTTGTATGCCCCAGTTGGCTATTATAATTCTCCCTTGAATAAAATAAGACCGATAATCATTGCTCGTGTTTTTTTCCCGATTTGGATTTCCACATAAATCATTGTGTCGAATTGTGAGTTTGTTGTTCTTGGTTTAATATGTGTTTAATCTAGCTCGTTTATGCTCTGTTATATGCTATGTTTTTCTTCCATTCCCCAACAAGTGGTATAAAAGCTAAGTCAAATTGAGTACGTGTCATAGGTGAGCCAAGACAAATTGTGTGCAGATCTCCTGTGAACATAATAAGGTGGGATTAAGTAAATAGAAAATCATCGACACTCCTTAGATAATGTTAGAAGTGCATCGATACTCTCATACTTGAAAAATACAATTTTTTGTAAAATCAATACACCCGATTTGTGCACCACAGAGCGCCGAAAATTCGACGCTCCCCCATCCATAGTGAAGGAGCGTTGATCTCAAATGAGCGCTCCCTTTCAAGCACCACAGTAGTGCCAATCTTCAAAAGAAATTATTTCTATGGTTTAAAGTTTATTCGTATAAGACATGGTCTCTATAAATTAAATATTTAAGGATTTTTGTCTTATTTATATGACATGTAGGTGACATGGTCATGAGTGAGTTTTAATAAGGGTGGAGGATATGAATATTATATTGTTTAAGAATTGAATTTTTAATTTTTAATTGAATTATTTAATTATTTATTTATTTTATTTATTTATTTATTTTTTTGGGTAAAAGGTTTTATTAAGGTATAAAATATTTATTAAATATTTTTTAAAAAAATTATCATTAGTTTTGGGTTCAATATTGAATTATAAGGTTATTTTTCCATATAAAGACTTGGAGAAATCCATTTTAAATGGGCTTGTAGTTAAGTGGTGAAGGCTTACTTGGTTGGTTTGGCCGGATTTGGTCAAAGTGGTTTGCGTGCAAAGTTCAAGGTGGAGCAGTGTGTTCAGTTTAGAAAGGTGGGTCTATAGAAAGTTTGATGTCTTGGCATGTCAATCAATTGTTTGAGAATATATGATGAAGGTAAGTTCATATCAATGGAACTTGTAAATTATTGCAAGGAAGTTGGGATTGAATAGGCATGTTCAGTAATGCCAAGTTGCAGCAATAGTTGTGGACATAAGAGGTTGTGCTATATGGTAACTTAGTCACCATCGGTTGCAAAAGAAAGGAAGATTCAAGAAGAGATACGAATATGTCATCTGGTAATTACTGAAATGTGAAATTATTTGGTTGTGATGCTTATGGTTTTATATCATCTTTCTAAGTAGGACCCAGATCAAGCATGTAGATATTTGATATGGTGATGTTGTTAAGGGGTGCAGAATGTGAGATCCTACTATCCACAGAATCATCATGGACATAGATGCATTGTTTGATGAATATATTTTTATAAGGGGATCTATATGGAACAACTAGAACAGTTAGCTCAGAATCGCAATGGGAGATTTGTTTGCAAACTCAAAAAAATCATTGTATGGCTTGAAGCATGCTGGGGAAATGGTACAAGATGTTTTATTCCTTCATGGTGAGACACATTTTACAAGAAGTGAGTATAATCATTGTGTTTATGGTATATTCATTATCTTGGTGTTATATGTTATGCTTGTTGCAAGTACATGCATGGTTGAGATCAACAGGTTGGCTTAGTTGGTTATGATGTTTGTTATGAAGGATCTAGGAGCAGCAAAATAAATATTGGACATGGCAATACACAAAGACAGGAAGGATGGTAAGCTTGGTTATCACAATAGAAGTATGTGGTGAAGATACTCAGGAAATTCGGTATGAATAATGTGAAACCGGTAAAATCCTTTTCACTTTCCATTGAAATTTTTCTCGAGGTTTATGTCCTAATTGATGAAGAAGAAAAGGGTTATATGTCTCGGATATTATATGCTAGTAGGAAGTTTGATGATTGCAATGGAGATGGTCATGATTTCACATGCAGTTGGTGTTTTCAATAGGAACATGGAAAAACCAGGTCAAGAGCATGGAAATGGGTGCTTCAAGCATAAAAGAACAAGTATCGCCTACAATGGTTGCAATGATTTGATCTGTGGTTAATGATTCATGATATTTGGGAAAGTGCATCGGTTTATTAGATAGGTTACTGATGGAGACAAAATGGTATATGCTGGAGTGAATTATGCAGGCAAGTTCACGTAGTGGTATTGTCAAAGAATTTATTGAGATGTGATGGTGTTTGGCTTCTCTTGGCTTGCAGAAAAGGTGATGAATTAATTAAGGGCATGATATACTAGGTAAAGTGTTGTCAAGGTGGATATTGTTGGAAACATGCCAACGAATTTTCCCATGTGGTCACATGCAAATGCACATGCAGATGCAAATGCATATGCACATGTGCATGCATGCAATCTACTTATGAACTCTTCGTGTAACTATGTGATATGTTTATGATCAGTCTTTGTAACTGAGTGATAGATGTTATATATACAAGCATACCCATAGAGGTAGAGGAAAATGTGAATGCAATAGAGTTCATTGTGTGAGGAGAGGGTGGTTGTATGCTTGGGTTGGATATTGTAATTCTCCCTTGAATAGAAGAAGACCGATAATCATTTCCCGTGTTTTTTTCCCGATTTGGGTTTCCACATAAATCATTGTGTTGAATTGTGAGTTTGTTGTTCTTGGTTTAATGCGTGTTTAATCTAGCTCATCTATGTTATGTTATATGATATGTTTTTCTTCCATTGCCCAACACTATTGACATTCACCAGCCCCGAGTTAACGATTTTGATTGTTTAATGGACATCACTATGTGATTAGAACTTCATTAAATTTTGTAGTTCAATTCCCATTTTTGAACTTCTTGAGAAGTTATTGAATTGTCCTTTTGAAAGGTCCCAATATTCTCTATCATTGTAAGATGATCCAAATTTTCATATTTCATATTGGTGTAAACATCCTTTGAGCTTTACAATAATATGACTCTCTATTTTAGATATATTGTTATGTTAAACAAAATGATGAAATATAAACAACCTTGCTTTCCAATTGTAAGAAAATCAATGTCGTATTGTTTAACTATGATTCAACGATCTTTAAGATTTGTTGGATTCCCTGAATAGTTATAAAACCCATCAGTCTTGCTTGAAATTTCTCCATCTCCAACAGGAGATGGAGAGGATTCTGGACGTATTTTGGCACCTTTCTTGTCGGTCAAGTTTTACATGAAAATAAATGAAAGGGAACATGCAATAAGACACACCAAGTTCTATTGAATTGAATTGAGTATCGGTTCCCATGAAAATTGTGAAGTAACATGAGAAGTGGGGAGGAGTGAGTGTTAGGGATCTAACCTCCCTAACCCCTTAGGTAGGTAGAATAATATATTTCCATGTAATAAAGGTTAATATTTATAAGGCCTACAAATAAGGAAGAATAAGTCAAATGTAAGAAGACCTAATAGAATCTTTGGCTTCTAGAATGATCTTCCTCTAATTTTTATTTTGGATAGATAAATTTAGTATAAATAGGAGTAGAGGGTATGGGAAGTTTTGTAATGGAGATTATTGTAATAGAGCTATGATTTAATGAAGGTTTCCCCCTTGAATAGGCAAGTGAACAACCCTTTCCTCGAAAAAAAATTATGGGTTATTTTTTTTCAGGGTAGACACATATTCTGACGTATTAAATCTATAGAGATCTATCATTACATGCATAAAACCATGGTTAAGAAGTAATAAACATAAGAAATATGAGTGGTACTTAAGAACACATCTGTTTTCCACCCTTGTAACCCTTGTTGGTACCCCTCTGAGTGGCATCCCATCAGGCAACACCTGTATACAGATCAACCTAGATATCTTGAAGCCCTTCGTAGATAAGTTGATCGATCGCCTGAATGCTATAGGGAAACTGAGAATAACACTCAGGAAGATACTCTCTAGTACCTGGGTAGTGAGGTAGTACAACTAAGGGCATGGTATATCCTCCTTAGTTAGTGCCTTAAGATATTGGGCCAAGTACTATTGTTGGACCCCGCATGCATATCAAAGAGCTATAGAACAAAGAAAAACCTTGTTTGTAGATGCCCTGCATACCCTAACCCTTAGGATGGAAACAAAAAAATAACAGACAAGATCTATTGTCGCGCAACTGTGCCTCCTTAATTCTGGTTGTGAAATTATTACACATTTCTTCATGTTAAGAATTTGTGTATTTCAACACTACAATGTTATTTAGATCTAAGTATAACTTAGTAGGACTGGAAAAAAAAAAGTGTAGTGTTCCCTCCGACACACTTATTTGGGACCTATACTATTGGATTCCCCTTGTCTCCCTCATCATAATCGTACCTTTCATTTTTAAGCCCTTTTTTCAGTGAACTCGACCCCTTCCCAACACCCCTATTTTCCACCTCTCCCATTATATTCCCATTTTCGCCCTGATCCTAGGGGTACCTATCACTTATAATTCCTTTTATGTTGTCCTACCCACACATTTTCTCTTACCAACACTCCCTATATCCCAATGGAGAAAACTAACAACCAAGACCTGCAAGCTTCCATCAATCAAACCAAGGAGTCCCTCCAACAATTGACATTTGATATTGGCTCTACCAATTCTTGCATTGAAAAATTCAAGACCCAAGTCAAGAAAACAATTGACGCTATGTATACCAAATGCATGAACTAATTTGACACCCTCTAGTTTGTTGCCAACCAGTTGTTGAATTGAACCCAGGGACCTTCCTCCTCTGACCAACGCAATGGTGTTGATTCCTTTCCTTCTATGAATTTTCAATCCAACTCCTTTCATCGTGACCCTCAGCTTCCCTGAGCTGAGGAAAATAATTTGATGGCTCTGATCCCACGGGCTGGGTCACTCAAATGGACCATTATTTTTCTTTGCATGTAATTATTGATGAGTCGGCCAAACTTCACTATGTTGTTCTCTATCTGGATCCTGAATGCTGGAAATGGTGGAAATGGCATAAAAATGTATGCTAGGGGTATATTTGATGCAATCCCAACAAGTTTTTCTTTCCTAGAATGAATAAACCCTCTTTTGTTCCTCGGCCTCGACCCACAAATCCTACCCTCTGCCACTACCCTCAAGGTCCAAAAATTAACTAGGGATGAAATGGATGAATGCTAACTCAAGTGTCTTTGCTATAATTGTGATGTTATTGAAGAAGACGTGACAATTCACGTTGTTGAAGAGCCATCACTTCCTGATGTTACCCGTGAGCGAACAAACCCACAAGAATTCAACCCACTCATTTCCTTGCATGCCCTCACTGACTTCTCTTCTCTAGAAACCCTCAAACTCATTGGTTATATTAAGAATAAAAAAGTCATCATATTTGTAGATAGTGGTAGCACCCATAATTTTACTCAACATCGCATTTCCCAAGAAACTAATTTTTATATTTGTGTCATCAATAATTTTCAAATCATGATAACCAATGGTGGATCCATGAAATGTGGTGGCATTGTGAAAATGTACGTCTTCAAATTGGACAATACAACCTAAAATATCATATGTTTGCCAATGACATGGATGGTTGTGACATTGTGTTAGGTGTTGAATGGTAATTCACATTGGATCCCATTCTCATGGATTTTAAGGAATTAACCATGAAATTCCAACAGGAGAGACAAAAGTATGAGTTCCAAGGACTCACAACCGGTTCTCTTGATATCACCAGTTCCCATCGCATGGAAAATCTCCTCATGAAAGGTCACTCCGATAATATTTATCAACTCCATTCCATTCAAGTAGTTGAGACACCCTATGTGCATCCTAACCTCCAATCCATCCTCTCCAAACATCAAGCTATTTTTTCCACTCCCCATGGCCTTCCTCCTTCCCATGGTTTTCATGATCATTTCATTCCCTTTGTCTCCAACAAACTTTCTCCCAATGTTCGTCTCTATCATCATCCATTTTCCCAAAATAATGAAATTGAGAAAATTGTTCAAGAATTTATCATCGTAGGCGTTCTTCGTCCTAATATGAGTCCCTATTATTATCCTATGGTCATGGTACTTAATAAATAAGGCTATTGGCGCATGTGTCCTGACTTTTGCGCCCTCAACAAACTCACCATCAAAGAAAAATTTCTCATTCTTGTCATTGATGATCTCTTGGATGAATTGAGTGGTTCCTAGTTCTTTACTAAACTTGATCTGCATTCTGGATACCACCAGATACGTATGAATGAGGAAAAGCATTCCTTATACTACATTTCAAACTCATTAGGGCCACTATGAGTTTTTGGCCATGCCGTTTGGCTTGTGTAATACTCCCTCCACTTTCCAAAGCATCAGGATTTATGTCTTCCATCCTTTTCTCTGTCATTTTGTCTTAGTTTTCTTTGATGATATTCTCATATATATTAAAACCTGGACAAACCATCTTGCTCATGTGGATCGAGTTCTACAACTACTCTTTTAGCACCAAAATTTCCTCCAATAATCTAAGTGTTCTTTTGGAGCCTCGAAAGTTCAGTATTTGGGTCATATTGTTGAGAAGGCAGCTGTGAGGATGGATCCTAAGAAGATTGAAGCTCTGGAAGATTGATCTCACCCCAAGACTATCAAAACATTCTAGGTTTCTGGGTTGAACATGCTATTATCAAAAGTTTGTTAATAATTATGGAAATCTTGTGACGCCTCTCACTAATCTCCTTAAAAGTCATTCTTTCACTTAGAATCTTGTAGCGGATCGGGAATTTCAAGCCTTGAAGGTGGATATGTGCACCACTTCAGTCCTATCCCTTCGTGATTTCACAAATACCTTTGTACTGGAATTTGATGCTTCCAGGAGAGGAATTGACGCATTCCTTATGCAAGATGGTCGACCTTTGGCCTTTAGCAACAAATAAGTGTCAGAATGACATTTGGGCCAATCGATCTATGGAAAGGTAATGTTGTCTATTCAACATGCAATGGATATATAGCTCCCTTATCTATTGGGGAAACACTTTCAAATTAAGACAAATCATCAAATCCTTAAGTATTTTCTAGAGAAATGACCTTCCTCCCCGAAGCAACAAATTTTTTTGACTAAGCTCTTTGGATACGATTATGAGATCATTTATAAGAAAGGAAAATAAAATGTGATTTCTGACGCTCTTTCTAGAAAATATGAAGATGAAGGGTCCCTTTTTTCTATATCCTTCATTGTGCAATATTGGCCCAAAGATGTTCTCTAGGAATGGGTACAAGATCCCAAAATTTCGCATCTGATCCAACAATTGCAAGCCAAATCTCCAGTTTCCCCTGGTACGCTTGGCATAATGATGAGATTCAATTCAAAGCTCATTTTTATTTAAGAAAATAGTCACAACTTAAATCTATGGTGCTTTCTAAGATTCATGCTACACCCACAACTGGGCACTCATGGTTTACCAAAATATGTGACCAGGTCAAACATTCTTTTTTTCTGGGATGGTATGAAAGAGGGCATTCACACTTTTGTGGAAAAATGTGATGTTTTTCAATGCCACAAGGGAGAAAAATTAAAATATCCTATCACACTACAAGGGAGCCTCATCATGGTGGTCGTTGATCATCTTTTGAAGTATGCTCATTTATGTGCTCTTCAACACCCATTTACCACCTGCAATGTGGCTCAACTTTTCATGGATCATGTCTTCGAGCTTCATGGAATTCCTCATTCTATTGTTTCTGATAGATATCCCACTTTCACCAACAATTTTTGGAAAGAATTTTTCATACTACAGGGAACCCAATTGCATGTCAGCACAACCTATCATCCCCAGAATGATGGTCAAACTGAAGTTGTCAACAAGTGTTTGGAAATATATTTGAGGTGTTTTTTAAATTAAAGGAAAAATCAGTGGGCTTAATGGTTACCACTATTTAAATGGTGGGACAACACTTATTACCATACAAATACTTGCATGACTCATTTCCAAGCCTTATATGAACACAATTCCCCTTCAGTTCTCTCATACATGCCAGGTGTCTTTGATTCGAATTATTTTCGACACAAAATGAGAACAGAGATATAACACATAAATATACAAAGATATTGCAAGAGAGATAATAATATAATAGAGATATATCATATATATAACAAGAGGCACAAATATATAGTAATACACAACTTCTATTAATGAGCGAAATGTACAAAAATGTAGGAATACATAGTGAAAGACTCGCTAGAATGGTGGAAGCTTATATATGAGAAGAGATTTGACGACTACTCACATTATCAGGAAGAGAATTGTTAAAATGAGGCTCCATTGTCCTTTTTAACATAAATAAAATCCAAAACCATAACCCTGGAACATGAAAATGCAACAGTTTTGTGGACCCCATTTTGGGTAGTTTGGTGTATCAACTTTCTGGGGGCATAACTTTGGCATACAATCTTTGTTTGGGGAACACGATAGCTCATTGGAAAGGTATCGTCGAGGAGATTCATTTTGGGGGCTCAATCAAGAATTTTCATATCATTGAGGTGCTTGATCCTGAAAAAGCTTCATTTAGGCCCTCAAAATGGCCCTAGAAGTTTAGGAATCGAAAAACTGCTAAAAATAGTAAATTCCAGAAGACTGTTTTGAGCTAGTTGAAATAGGTGGGTGGACATAGATATCCACCTATATCAATACTCCCTCCTTATTAAGTAATTTTAACCATAGTGTTGAGTTCCTATGGGAGAGGGAAAACTGTTTGTTGAATCTGCATCTTAATGATTTTCTTTCCTTGTTGGAAACATTGCGTTGCTTAGCTTGTTGAAGGTTGTCACAAACCTATGGGTGGAAGGGTTTCACCTTTATAACAAGTATAGATAAATGAGATGACTGTGTGCACAAGGAATCCTTTCTCTTTTATTAAATATTTTTTACTCTCTTCTGTTGGACATAAGGTGCTTAGACTAAGGCTGCAGTTGTTGCGGTGTTCCTTTGTTCACCTTTTGAACAAACTGTGAAGAAGTTGAATTTGTAGTATGAGATACTACCTTACGAAAATGTTTAGGTGGGACAGTGGTTGCAACTAACTCTAGTATTCTCTAGAGATGACCCCCTAGAGTACCAATGACACTAGGGGGTCAAGACTCATAAGTAACATGGCACTTCCACATATATGGTTGGCCCAACAAAACATCATAGAAATATAGTGGGGAAACATAGCATAAAAACTCATCCGTGAAGGGATGGATGTTGTATGACAATCAACATTGTTCTATGACACGTAGGTATTCTCCTTAGCAAAGACACCCGATCTTATATGGTTGTGGGTGCGGTGTTTTCGACAATCCCAACTATTTGACGAACTCTGTCGAGATGAAGTTCTTATGGCTTCTGCTATCAACAATAAAATGCAGTGGAGTCCCCTTCACCCACATCTATGAATGAAAAAGGTGCTCCCCCTCTTATGGATGTATTTTTTCTTCTGGTTGAATTCTTTGGGTATGTGTTATATTATGTGCACGAGTATTAGTGTCTGAGCATATGCGTCGGGCGCAACGCCCTCGGAAAAAAAAAATCTGCCTCGGGAAACGTGACACCTACCTTGGGAAACGTGTCATGTATTTAGGTGGTTTTTTTGGAACATGGTTTTTGCCAATGATTTTCTATTTACGGTTAAGGAATTGGGGTTTTGGACTAATACAAGTCATTTATTTAGGGTTTTGGATGTCGTTGGCTCCTATATGTATATTGTATTGTAAACAATGTAACATAATGAATGAATATAATATATGTTGGTTTTCTTGGTTTCGGTTTCTAGGGGAAAAATATCTTTGTAATGTTTGTATTTTCCATTGTATCTTTTATGTTCTTTTCTAAATATTTGTTTACAGTAGACATTGTAGAAGGTTAGAATTTACAGTATGGTTGTGGCTGTGGTGTTTTCGACAATCCCAACTATTTGACGACCTCTGTTGAGATGAAGTTCTTATGGCTTCCACTATCAGCAATAAAATGAAGCGGAGTCCCCTTAACCCACATCTATGAATGAAAAATGTGCTCCCCCTCTTCTGGATGTATTTGTTCTTCTAGTTGAATTGTTGCGGTCATGACAACAACAATGAGGTCTGGTTCGATGATTTTTCTTCTCCTATTATTTTCCAAATCAAATTCCAAATCGGGTTTCGTCTCATTTTATTTTATCTTGACCACCAATGATTTTTTTGAGGGACATTTATCATTGTTGTGACAGGGGATTTTTTGGAAATCACAACACTTTCAAGTGTGATCCTTCTTTGTTTTCCCATGGCCCCTCTTTTCCTATGGCTTGGACTAGTTTTTGAGAGGTTGTTTGTTAGGGCCATCTTTATCATACTTTGGTTGTTGCGTATTTGCAGACCTCAACTCTCGTTTGTTCTGGTTCCTAAAATTATGTTCGATTTTGACAACATATCAATAGGAAGCTCCCAATGATGAGATGTCCAGAAACTCCATTTCAGTTTGAATGTACCTTTGTAGAGCCCCATGGTATTTCATAATCAAATTACGCTCAACATTTTTGATACCCAACTTGTTGTGCAAGGTATGAAAGGTATTAGTGAAATACAACACTTCTTGGCTCCTCTCTTGATGCAACATGGTCCATCTCATGTATTGGTCGTCATTTACCAACATGGCAATATTGTTCATTGACCGCATCCAAAAAACAATCCCAAGTGGGCTCGACCCCATATATTCCAGACTCCTCTATGGAACTTTGATTCCAATAAGTTTCCCACCAATGTTTGACATTGGGGAGAGCCTTAAAGAGTGTGAAGGTGATATTTTTCCTGTTGTAGAAATTGTAAACAAAGAAATAACCTTCTAGCAGATTTAACCATTTTCTAGGGCATCTGTGTCTATTTGTCCTTCAAATACGGGAATATCAAAATTATCTTGTACCTTGAAAGGTGAGGTTCCTCCAAAGTGGCCACTTGATGAAGACATGTTGGTTGTTATAGGCAGGCATTGAAGGATGTTGGAAAAATTCTCCATCATTTCATCCCTTTGTTGCGTGAGATCTTGCTCAAGCAACATATCAATAGAATTGTCTACTCTATTTTTTTTATTTTCTTCCTCCATGGAGGGTTTCTTGGGTGTGAGAGAGTGATTTTCCTCAAAAGATACAAGATCGAGACCCAAATATACACGGACCTCATTGGGGACATGCACTGAAAAAATGATCAAGAGCATCTTGCTCTAATACCACTCATCCAGATTATTTTCTGCATGAAATGAGAGCGTAGACATAACACAAAAATATACAAATATATTGCAAGAGAGATAACAATATAATAGAGATATATAGGATATATAAGAAGAGGCAAAAATATAAAATAATACACAATTTCTATTAATGAGCAACATGTACACAATTGTAGAAATATAGAGTCAAAGACTTGCTACAATGGTGGTATCTTATCTCTGAGAAGAGATGTTAAGGATACTAACATTCCCAAGAATAATATTGTTACAATGAGGCTCCAAAGGCCTTTATAACATAAATAAAATTAAAAACCTTGACCCCAGAAGACGAAAATCCAACAATTTTGTGGACCCTGTTTTGGGTAGTTTGGTGTATCAACTTCTCGGGGGCGTAAATTTGGCATACTATATCCGTTTGAGGTGAAAAATATCTCGTTGGAAAGGTATCTCAGAGTATATTCATTTTTAGGGATCAATTAGATCCCTTCGATATCATTAAAGTGATCGATCATGAAAAAAATAATGTAGGCCCTCAAAATGGTCCCAGAAATTTAGGAATCGAAAAGACTGCTAAAAATAGTAAATTCGTAGAAGACTATTCTAAGCCAGTTGGAAAAGATGGGTAGCCACCGATATCCACCTGGATGAGTTTTGAAGGTCCAATAAGTTGACTATAATGTACACCAAATTTCCCAAAAAAAAAAAAAAAAAAATTGTGAGGGGACATTAAAGTTCCTACAATCTCCAACATTGTTTGCGACATAGAGATAATCCATTAAATATATCTTATTCCTTTAATTTATGCATAGAAGTTTTAATTCTTTGTCATTATCCCTCTTAAATACTGAAGAAGATTTAAACTCCACTTGTTTCTTACTATTATATTTCAATTATAACGTCGTTATTGGATTATGAATCACACACTTATTTGTATTAAAGAGTTGGTGACCATGACTGTCATAGCCCTTGGAAAATCCACTAAGTATATGTCCATATATGCTATCCACATTACATCATGTAATAGACTATCATTAATCATATATTGTTTACTTCTACATAATCTCCTACCTCTGATAAACAATATAGACTATAGACTATAGACTATCCTATAGACTATCCATAACAATAACACTATACATAACAATATGTTGTTTTTCATATAGAAACCATAACAATAACACTATCCATAACAATATATCGTTTGTCATATAGACTATCATATAGATACCATAACAATAACACTATCCATAATAATATATTGTTTATCATATAACTATCCACAACAATATATTGCTTTATCATGGTGCATTGAAATGTATCTATACATAACATATTGCAATGAACATATACCATAAAAATATTGTTAGTAACCCTTCCCGACCAGTAACATGACTCAGCAATAAATTGGTTCGAAAACCATTTTAATGGTGGATGATAGGTCGGGTCCTGTAAGCATTTACTACTGGCCTAGTCCATTAATGGGGAAACCTATCTCGTACCTTCCAGAGTTGACACTTAGGAGAAAATTTTCAACGTGGGCTCGCCACCTCCCTCGTCTTCAAATGGGAGTGACATGGGTCATACCAACCACTATTAATCCTCTCACAAGGCCCTCGAGGTAACCCTTTTTTATATTCTTTCTGCCTTAGTCTGTAACACACACTCCCTATGCATTGTATACGACCGATGGTTTTTGTAAATCTCGACTCTGTTGAGCGATGGCCTCTGCGTTGTATACGACCGATGGTTTTTGTAAGGCTTGGCTCTATGAGTGATGGAAGGAGGCAACACACATATCTGGTTCTTTTATGTGTAAGGGTAAGAAAATTTTTATGTTTCTTATGTTCTCTATATCCCATGAATGTAATCTTTGTTTTAGTGCAATGTTAAAATAAAAGAGAGGTTCCATGAACAAACTTCTCATTTTTTCTTTTTATTTGTTTGAGGATTTGCAATGTATTACAGTTGCGCCTCCGTAGCATTTCCTTCCCGAGATTCCACTTTGTTTATGGTCCCTTTGTAAGTTAGATGAAACGCTCGAGTTTGAGGGTTATTTTGTTTTCTCTTGGTTGGTTGTCAGTCTTCAAGCCTAGTCATTTGTGGTTCCTTCCCATCCAGACCGTGGCCCAAAACATGATTAAAGTTAAACCCTCTAATTTCTTTTCGCGTTTTCTTTTATTCACCATTGTAATATTGTTATTATTACCCTCTAGAATTCATCCAAATATCCCAACACTTGCTACACAAGATTGGTGTTATTCAGACTTGATCGGGGTTGAACTCTGTAGGAAAGTTACGTATTTACCTTATATATATATATATTAACCCTCTATGGGAAATTTTTCAATTTACATTCTGGATATATATGTAGCAATATTAACACTTTGTGGGAAATTTCATAATTTATACTCTATGTCTATATATATCAAATTTATAGGACCTTATTCATTTGAAACAACACACTTGTTTGTATCCTCTAGATTGTAATAATTTTCCTCTGCCAGGAAGAATCGTGGTTTGTTCCTGTGGCCATCTTCACTTGATCTCTCGTCTGTTACAATTATAAAACCGTTTATCGGATGCCTTTCCTATGTCGACCTCTTTGTACTATAAAAAGAGGGTATCCCTACTTAATCAATTGTTGAATCGAAATTCATAGGGTTCAATCACGTTTTTTCACTGTTGGATTTTAACCTACGGATTTGGTTCTTACTATAAGTTTCTATACACTCAAAATTTTGGATTTTACCATTCTGTAATGTTGTTTAGATTTTAATAATCTATTGTGAATATACACGGGTCACATATTATGCACCTCTGATGAATGCTTATTAAATTAATACTTCCCTCATTGTGATCGTTACCCAAATCAGAAATTCCACTGTGTTATTTTGGTAGAATTAAATGGTAGTCTATGTTTAAACGTTGACTTTGCCACTATCAACTCCTTCTGTTTATTGGTCCTTTACACAGGTTTTGGAGAATTATTATTGTTTGTTTCATGCTTTATTAATCTATGCACAATCTATTTCGATGCTAATTTTTTACTTTTGCGAGGGTACCCATCACTCGGTTTTGGGTCCACTCCTCCTCCTCTTGGATCATGGACAGATTGTCACACAAGGAAGAAAAGGCTATCTGGTTTCATCAAGACTCAAGCTAAGTTTTGTCTTTGTCTCAATCTTATTTTTTTATTTCCATAGAATTAAAATGCTAGCACAGTTTACTAAACCCTCATTTTTGTTCTTTGCAAGTTGTGCAAATTGATGTAATCGGATGAAGGGAGCATCTTATCTCGAAAGGTATTTGAGTTCTGATCTATGCACATGTTAGTTCGGTTACATACAGATTCTGTGTATACTTCTTAGAACTCTATTTACAATACAAGAGGTTGTGGAGTCTTTGGTATATGGTACTCCAACTGTAATATTTGAACAATGATCGACTGAATACAATGGTTTATTTTGCAAGATACTTTGAATTCATCACTATATTTATGTGGTAATAAATAATGTATTCAAATTGTTCTTCTTTCTATCTTTTCTTTGCGGTGTTTATATAGATTTGAATAGCAATTAAATATATATATATATAATCCAATTGTCAATAGGAACATAACAAATATTTCTACCATTTCTTTATGTATGAACAGATTTATATAGTTAAATATATATGTACAACCATATTTAATGGCCAATAGGAACATAAAATAGCTCTATTATTTCTTTATGTATGAGCGCGCGTGCGCGCGCACACACACACACACATACACATATATACCACCATCACATTTCAAATAAACAATATATTCAATATCATTTAATTATAATAAGCCATAGTAAAACATGATCATACAGTCCCTTAAGAATTGTTTTACTTATGTATACACATCCCTCATATTCCTAACAAATAATAATCATAAACATAACATTTACAAGGAATTCAATCTAAGATACATATCTGAAACCTGATGCTGGAATATAAATGAAA
>ML817897.1:0-15824 GCA_009831015.1 Picea engelmannii
GAAGGGATACATAACGAGGGTCTTAATGGGGGTAAAGAGATTAGACTCTAATATCCCTATTGAATAGATTACCATGTCAACTATTAGATCGAATTTGGAAGAAGAAGTCGAGCTTACAATGGGAGGCTCATTCTCATCGGTAGTGGAAGGCATGGGACACATCGCCACGTAATTGATCTATGGAGGGGGAGACATCACTAGCATATAAGGACTATTTATAGAAAGAGGATGCTTGGATGTCAAAGTAGGACCAACAAACGAAAGTTGATCGATAGTCACAATCTTTCCATTATGAGGGAAATATATCACTCAAAAGAGAGTGGACACGATAGCTTTCATGGCATAGACATGATCTCTCCCAAGGAGAAAAGTAAAATCCAAGGGGTCGTGAACTACCATAACATCCATATAAACGGTTTTCTCTCCTAAAGTAACATGCAATTGAGGAAGGATACCTAAAGGTTGAGTGATTCGTTTGTTAAAATATAACATATTTTGGGTGACTGACACAAGCTAAGGACAACTTAAATCTTGCCAAGCAGTTGAGGATAAAATACTAACAGAAGCACCTTTGTCGAAAATAGTTTGAGGAACGTCCCTACCACAAACCTAAACAATGATTTGTAAAGGTACGTAGGAAGGAAGATGAGGTCTAGTTATCTCATTCCAATCGAAAAGAATGGCCTCACTGCTTGGAGGGGGTTCCATGGTAGAAGGAGAAATGTCCCCTTGTATAGAATAATCGGTACTAACAAGAAAAGCATGAGTGGTAACAACTTCACTCTTTAGCGAGAGAGTGGGATCGACCAATGATGGGATAATATTGATCACTTGGTGAATGTCACTCTCTGAGGGGAGATCGAGATTGACCGATGATGGGATCAGATCGACCACTTGGATTTCACTCTTCAAGGAAAGAGTGGGATCGACCGATGAGGGAACTATATCTACCACTGTAGCAACCAATGGTAGGTTGGGAGAGAGCTTACGAGAATCAGTTGGAAGTTTTGGCTGGGAAATAGTCATGTCTTCCAACAATTTTGAGGCTTCATACCTATGAGGGAAAAGGTGAATTTGATGCTACCTACACATACCTTACAAGGAAACTTGACTCTAATTTTATTTTCCTTGGCTTTACTTTCACTAGTTGATGGTTTGTCACTGGCATGACCTATAGAGGATGAAGACACAGGTTGTTTGGAACTTGTGGATCACATGTCTAAAACCTTGGGAATACCAGGTAAATCCTTAAGAAGGTGGTCACTCTTGCAAATACTGCAAGGGAATTTGGGCTTGCGAGTTGTCTTGGTAGGCTTGTGAACCTCATCAATATTACCAGCCTGATTGAAAGTAACTGGTTGATTGCTTTCAACATGTTCTGCATGGTTGGAACTTTGGCCCCTTTCTTATTTTTCTTCTTCTTAATCTTCATTTTCTTCTTCTTCTTATCCACCTGGTTACCAGCTTCAAATATTTCACTAGGAAAAGGAGAAGAAAGGGAAGAAGATGCAATAGGTGAAGAAGGAGAATGGTCAACATGAGGTGCATATTCTTGGGGTGAGGGGATTTCATTCAATGGACTAGGAGAATTCAATATAATTGGAGTGGAAAGCAACCATATTGGTAATCCTATAGTTAGTCCAAGGAGACTCAACGTGGAAATATGAGATGGAACAACGTTTCCAAAAGAAGGAAAAATGAAAGTTTCCCCAAGAAAATGGGTTCCTTCATTGCTAGTTCCAGAGGATGATTCCATATACACCGATTCAACCTAAGGTCCGCTAGGGAAAACAAACATCACGCGCTAAAAAATCTAGGAAGAAAACAAGCAAACAAACCTTCCCACAATGAAACCACTAGTTGGTGATGAAATTCAACGTCAAAAGATGAATATAGGAAGGGGCTGAGATAGAGTGAGTGGAGAATTTATGTTGGAAACTTTCTTAACGGAATTACACTCTGGTGCAAGTTCTCACATGACACAACCATGGGTTACCCGCCAAGGAGCCTGAGTGAGTTTGACCAACGTATGTTCCAGGTACAACAAAGACTTTCCCCTTCACTATCACTTCTTGCATGATCCCTAAATATTATGTCCACTAAGGTTACCACTTACAACAACAGATCTTGGGGAAACATTTGAAAGTAGGGTATGCACACAAGGGTAGGGCCGAAAGCCAAAATCCCCTTAAGAGGTGCCTCTGACCGAGGTGTGTCCCTCCCAAGTGATCCTCAAGTGTTTAACGACACCATTTGTAATACATGCAGACCACTCCACCAACACAAATGAAGTGGTGTTATTTACTTCATTGGTCCCAATGTGACCTTGTGATTGACCCTTTTGTGAGAAGGGTTTCCCAAGACAGTGATGTGGAAAATGGGTTTCTCTCCCTAACTCAAGATTCTATGTTTTCTTTATAGCTTTGGAAAGTTATCTTCACCACCTATTCCAATTCCATACAACTAATATAATGTAGGTTTGAAGAGCCCTAGAAAGAAAAGTTTCTATATAGATTTTAATTAGTGCTTTGATTTTATGATCGTTTGTTACTCAAAAGTATGGAAGTGAAACTGATGATATTGTCAACTTGACTCCAATATAGTGCAATAGAATGAAATGAAAAAAATTATGTTCAATGAACTCTATTTATGGGAGGGAGAATATGAGTGCTTTATTTTTCCAACTGAATCAACTACCCAAGTCCCAATGCAATGCAACAACTAGTACAAAAAAAATCCTAAATCCCAAGAAAATGCTCAAGACAATGCTACTAAGTAGAATGTAATCAAATTCTTTTTGCTTGGTTCTAAAATGAAATGTAATCAAATATAATTTATTAATGCTTCTTTTCTTTCAAATGAAATAAAAGAGTTCAAGGTTGATATAAAGAAGAACACGAAGCTGGAAGAATATCCAAACAAAGATGCACTCACAAGCTCGAAAATTGAAAGAATCAAATGTAGAAATGACCTCTAACACTCATTCAAGCAGACAGTTCGTAAGAAAATAATCACTCTAAAAATAGATTTAAAACCAACATATCTGAGATCAATTGATGTTGTAGCAGACCCTAAAATATTCAGGATTGACATTATGGATTAACAATTGCCAAAAATAAAACTGAAATAACAGGGTTTGATGCACTATATTGTCTCCAAGTTAATGAAATGAACTTTCAAAACTGACAAGAAAAGAACTCAAAAGTTTTCAAAAATAAAAATACATAATTCTAATGATTGGAAAATCACCCAAAAATCAGAACTACTAACAATCAAAAATGCATCCAAGGGTCATATGAAACTTGAATGTTTGACCTTTCACAACTTGATCAAAGACAATATGTTATCAAAATAAAAAAGAGTGATATAAACAAACCTTTCAAACAAACAAATTCCTAGGAAATCCAACAAGGATTTGAGGCTTAATTCTGAGTCAAAAAGGATCAAGAAACATAGAGGAAAAGGGACAAAATTCAATATAGAAATAGGAGCGACGCTCCTGTAATCAAGTAGATAGGGTGTCCTAGGGAGGAGGAAGCTCCCTAATACACTAGCAAAGGGCATCTAGGATGCTCCTCTAGGGTTAAACAGGGGGAGTTCCTGAAGAGGTGACATTTTGTAGGCCACTAGGGGGGGCATCCTATGATCCAGGTGGATATCGGTGGCCACCCACCTTTTCCAACTCGGTCAAAATAATTTTTTGGAAATTTTGGCAATTTACTATTTTTAGCAGTTTTTAACTTCTGGGGCCATTTTGAGGGCCTAAATGAAGGTTTTTTGGGATCGATATTCTCAATGATAGTTAAAGGTTTTGATTGATCCCCTAAAATTAATCTCCTCGACAATACCTTTCCAACAAGCTATCATGCGCCTAAAACGAAGATCGTATGCAAAAGTTACGATCCTGAAAAGTTGATGTACTGACTTACCCAAATGGGGCCCACATGACTTTTGGCGCTTCATCTCCTAGGGTTAGGTTTTTGGATGTCTAGGGTTTTTGAAATCCCTTTTTATTGTAAAAATGCCTTTAGAGCCTCATTGTAATCATCTTCTTGGGAATGAGTGCAACCATCACATCTCTTCTTAGAGATAAGCCGCCACCATTCCAGCAAGGTTGTTTTCTGCTGCATTTTACAGTTTCAACTTATTTTCTTATTGAATAGAAAACAAATTTTATTGTTTCTCTATTATTCTGTGTTAAGCATCTTTTAATAATCTGTATTCATTTCATTCTTCTCATAAAATCCGTATCAATGGTATCAGAGAGGCCTTCTCCTTGTCATCTTAATGCATGTCCGCAACGAGGTTTAGGTACAAATAATTGGGTCTTGAGCTTGTTTCTCTTGAGGAAAAAATCTCTCGCATGCCCAATCAATCGCTCATGATAGGAGAAAATAAAGATAATGGGGCAGTAGATCCTTTCAAAATGTTGCTTGAGGAATCCCTCATGCAACAGAGGAACGAGATGATGGATAGTTTCGCGCAAATCCTTCAGTGACTACCAACATGTGATGCATCTTCCTCGAGCGGAGGCGTCGCCCCCTTCAAGGTACAAATCAAATTCAATATTCCTATATTTGAAGGTCAGATAGACAAAAATGTTGTATACAAGTGTTTGAATATACTAGAAGGGTATTTTTCTGTCCATAACTTTTCAAATAGAGAAAAGATTACTTTTGCACTCCTCAAAGTCGTTCCCCATGTCAAAGATTGGTGGAAAACTTTCTGTGAGCAAAAGAAACCCTCATTATTTATAGTTGTGACCACTTGGGAATCCTTGAGGGATTCTATTAAGGAATAATACTACTCTGTTGGAAGTTATGATGACTTGTATACCAAATGGACCACACTGTGAAAAGAAAGAGTCCAAGTAGTGCCAAAGTTCACAAATATATTCCATACCTTGCGCACCAAGCTGGGTATCAAAGATTCAGAGTGACAGCTGGTGCTCTGCATAGATACATCCATACTGAAATGGAATTTCTGGACATCTCATCCTTGGGCGTGACCTACCGATATGCCATCAAAATCGAGTAGAAGCTCAAACAAAAGACGCAACAATTTGGTCCTGGTAACCCCACACAGCAAAATCCATGAAGGGGTGCCCCCAACCCATAGAACAAAGGATAGAGTAAAGATAAACAATATCAGTACAACTAGTCCAAGCCACAAGCAAAGAAGGACACTGGAAAGACAAATAAAGATACCGGGAAGTGGTGCGACTTCCATAAGAGCCCTTGGCATAACATTGTTGACTGCCTCTCAAAGTAGTCGTTGGTGGCTGAAGTGAAAGCCTCTAAATCAGATGCGAGTTCTAACTCTAAATTAGATGTGGGTTCTGACTCTGAGTCAGAACTAGAAAGGGGAATATGGATCATTGACACGGAACCCAGTGCCACCATTACTACCACCAAGCTCCATCCTGGTGAACTAGACGAGCCAGAAGAAGGCGAGTGCCTCTTCCATTCACAGATGTGGGTAAAATTTACCCTGCTACACTTCATCATTGATAGCAGTAGCTAGAAGAACCTCATCTCAACAGAGGTCACCAAGAGGTTGGCCCTTTCGACAACCCCGCACCCACAACCCTACACCATTATATGGCTCTGCCAAGGAAGCAATCTCCATGTCAGCCAATAGTGTCGACTGTCGTATGATATCAAGCCCTTCAAAGACGAGGTATTGAGTGATGTTTCTCCTCTCAAATTTTGTAATGTTCTTTTGGTCCAACCTTATTTATGGAAACGTCATGTTGTATATGAGTCTAGGCCTCATAGTGTTATTATTACTTTCAAAAGGAAATTGTACAGGATACCTAAGGCAATCCCTCCTAGTGCTATTTCCTTGATCTCTGCCAATCAATGTAGGAAGGTCATCTCTCAGACTGGGAAATTTGTCTTCTTTGTGATTCTCTCTCAGAGTGAGTGGAAGATCATAGCTACATCCAGGGCCTCCGCGATCGATATCTCCACACAACAAAAGCAAGTGGATAAGGTTGTGGAAGAATACTAAGATATCTTCTCCTCTCCTACCAGAGTACCTTTGCATTGCCAGGTCAAGCATCCCATTGATGTGACCCCAGGTGCACTACTACCCAATGGGCCAGTCTATCGTTGCTCTCTGTTAGAAAATGAGGAGTTCAAGAGGAAGATCCAAGAAATTCTCCACAAGGGGCACATACGTCCTGGATCATCTCCTTGTGAGAGCCCAATCATGATGGTGCAAAAGAAAGATAGGACATGGCGACTCTGCATTGATTAACAAGCCCTAAATAAAATCACAGTCTGAAACTGGTACCTGATTCCCTGAATAAACGACCTCCTTGATCAGCTCACAAGGGCCAAATACTTCAGTAAGATTGATCTGAAGTTTGGCTACCACCAAGTCCTAATAGAATAGATAGATGTATGGAAGGCCACCTTCATGTCAAAATAAGGTCTTTTTGAATGGCTGGTCATGCCCTTTGGTTTGACAAATGATCTAGCAACGTTTATGAGGATGATGGATGATATCCTACGACCTTTCACCAATACTTTTGTAGTGGTGTATCTGGATGACATCCTCATCTGCAACAAGACTTGGACGGAACACTTGTAGCATATTTAGTAGGTTCTTCACACCATGCGATAACACAAACTATATGAAAACTTGGAAAAATGCTCCTTTGGCATGGAAAGGGTCCATTACTTAGGATACATCGTTGATCAACATGGTGTGCATGTGGATCCATCCAAGATCCAGGTCATCCATAACTGGCTAGCCCTAACCACACTCTCTGAATTTTGGATCTTCTTGGGCCGCACCAATTGCTATCATAGGTTCATGTTGGGATTCTCTCATATCACATGGGCCCTCAGCCAAGTAACCAGGGGTGGCGGTAAGGAAAAATTTATGTGGGGCCTATCCCAATAGAAAGCCTTCAATGACTTGAAGAAGCGTTTGTGTTCATCCCCAGTACTTTCATTACCAAACCTACAACATCCCTTTGAGATCGAGACAGATGCTTCAAACTATGTTGTGGGAATTGTTCTCACTCAACACAACCACCTCATGGAATATCATAGTGAGACACTATCAGATGTTGTTTGTAAGTACCCTACTTATAACAAATAAATGTACTCCATTGTGCAAGCCTACCGCCAGTGGAGACATTACATTATTGGGAAGGAGACAGTCATCCACATTGATCACAAGCCACTACAGTTCATGTAGATCCAAGGAAAATTGCAGAATGACTGCCATTAGAAGTGATCCACATACTTACAGGAGTTCCACCTCAACATCAAGTATAAAACAAGAAGTACCAACCAAGTTTTTGATTACCTCAATCGATCTCCAGTCGCGACACTCACCATGGTGCTAGAATCTTACAACCATGAGACCTCCGGATGGCCCCACCTCTATGAGACAGACCTTGACTTCTCCACAACCTACCAAATGTTGGGCGCCAACTCAGTGGTCACTAATTTCCATCTTCAAGATGAGTTGTTGTGTCGTCTGGGCTATCTCTGCATTCCATCAAGCGAGCGCGTGAAAAATATTTGGGAAGCTCACTATAGTCAGGTGGCATGACACTTTGACATCAAAAAGACAGTGGCAGTGCTTCAGAAACATTTTTATTGGACGAAATTTCGATAGGATGTCAACAAGTATATCAGGTCCTGCACTGCCTGTGCTATTGCCAAACCGACCACTAAGAAACAAGGCCTGTACACCCCTCTACCTACTCCTGAAAGGTCGTGGGAATCCATCTTAACAGACTACATGTTAGACCTCCCATCCACCAAGAGGGGAAATGACTGTGTTTTTGTGGTTGTTGATCACTTTTCCAAGATGGCGATTCTAGTCGCCTGCAAGACAAACATCACAGCAGAAGCCACTGCCAATTTATTCTTTGAATGAGTATGGGTACATTTTAGGATCCCACAAAACATTATCTCAGACCATGATAGTCGGTTCCTCAATACATTTTGGTCAAGCCTCTGGTCACTGTTGGATACCAAGCTCACCAAATCCACTGCCTTGCACCCCCAGACAAATGGCCAAAATGAGGTCGTCAATTGGATGATCGTACATATCCTGTGCATGTACAATTCAAAACACGCCCACACATAGGATGAGAGTCTTCCCTATGTACAATATAGCTACAACCGAGCCCTACATATTTCAATCGGCCACAACCCCTTTCTGGTGGGGTTGGGATTCCAACCATTGAGCCCCATGGATGTTGCACTACCCTTGGTGACCATGTCGGTTGGGTTGAATTGTCCCCTGCTCCACCAGAAGCTGACAAGGCCACCTGGTTCATTGATTGGATCTATCACATCTAACATCAGGTTCAGGATATTCTACAGAAGTCTAATTCCAAGTACAAGCAACGCCATGATCAACACCGGGTGCCACATAAGTTTCAGGTGGGAGACAAAGTTTGGTTGCACTTGCAGAAAGAATGCCTTACAGGGCCCCATCGGAAGCTTCACCCACTCTGTTATGGATCATACACCATCACCAAGGCTATGGGTGACAATGATTTTGAGCTCAACATTCCCTCTTTCCTTGGTCTGCACTCAGTCTTCAACGTGGCTCTCCTTTGGCCATATTTCCCACCATTATTGGACACCTCAGAGATAGCAGAGAATTTGACACCAACATGTATCAACCCTGACTGCATGCAACAGGAATCCATTGATAAGATTGTGGACACACAGATCAAGGGCACTCGATAGCAAAGGATCCAACTTTATCATGTCGTCAAAGCAGGGCAGCTCCTGCACCAAGGCAAGTGGCTCACTCGGGGCCAAATTCAACAAAAAAATCATCATCTGATGGGGGAACTCAACGCAATGGAGACTATTGCTTCCTATGGAGGGAGGATTGATCCAGGTGGATATCGGTGGCCACCCACCTTTTCCAACTCAGTCAAAACAATTTTTTGGCAATTTTGGTAATTTACTATTTTTAGTAGTTTTTAACTTTCAGGGTCATTTTGAGGGCCTAAATGAAGGTTTTTTGATATAGAGCTTCTCAATGATATCCAAAGGCTCTGATTGAGCCCCCAAAATGAATATCCTAAATGATACCTTTCCAACGGGTTATCGTGCACCTAAAACGTAGATCGGTAGATCGTATACAAAAGTTACGACCCTGGGAAGTTGATGTACTAACTTACCCAAACAGGGCCCACATGACTTTTGGCGCTTCATCTCCTAGGGTTAGATTTTTGGATGTCTAGGGTTTTTGACATTCTTTTTTATTGTAAAAAGGCCTTCAGAGCCTCATTGTAATCATCTTCTTGCGAATGAGTTCAACCGTCACATCTCTTCTCAGAGATAACCCACCACCATTCCAATAAGCTTGCTTTTCGCTGCATTTTACAGTTTCAGCTTATTTCCTTATTGAATAGAAAACCAATTTTACTGTATCTCTATTATTCCGTGTTAAGCATCTTTTAATAATTTGTATTCATTTCGTTTTGGTCATAAAATCTAGATCATCCTAGATCTAAACAAGCCAAAAAAGTGCTCCAAATCAAAAGAAATTCAGCCCAGACTCAATAGAAAGACAACAAAGGACTTGTAAACTACTCAAAGAGGGTGAAAACATAGATAACATCAGAAAGAAAACATTCAAATCAGAAATACAAAATGAAAGAGACTAAAAACCAAGGAAACACTTGTTCCCCAGTGGAGTTGTCAAAAACTATTGTGGGAAATCTCCCCCTGCGGACATGTTGAGTTCTCCTTAGTTGGGTTTTCTTCAACTAAGATAGTTATAACAAATAGACACTAACATTCCAAACTCCACCTATTCTATTTATTTACTTTCATATAGAGATACGTAGATTTTAACCTTATACAATATTTTACTGCAAACAATTTTTCAATAAAATAACATAAAAGATACAATGGAAAATACAAACATTACACGGAGATTTTTTCCCTGGAAACCCTAATTGGGAAAACCAACATATTCTATATTCATTCATATCATACATTGTTTGTTATACAATATACATATAGAATCCAATAGCATCCAAAACCCTAATCCAATGACCTGGATTAGTCAACAACCCTAATTTATTAACCAGAAATAGAAAACCATTGGCAAAAAACCATGTGCCGAAACATTTCCCATAAATGGACACAAAAATTGAGGAAATGTTTTTCCAGGGGCACTTCCCTCGAACCCCCGTGCAAGGGGGCTCTGCCCCCCTCTTCCCCCCCTACTTGCCCGACTCAACATAGACACTAGTTCTAGTAGTGCAAAAAATATAACACATATCCAACAAGATAGAGAAAAGAAAGAGGAATGGTACCTTTTTTCCGTAGTCTGTCCTCGTTGTTCCAGAGCTTGAACTCCAAATCCACACCTTGAAAATGAATATGAACCTGTAAAAAGTATAGACAAATTCTCTACCACTACTACCTAATGTTAGATGATAAGAAATCCTACTTGAAACACAAGTAGACACATGCAAGAAAGAATGAATAAAATAGATGTAGGGAAATAGGCTAAGTTTATTGATATAAGAAACATGAACAACTTACAACCATGATATGATGCAAGTATTCTTTCACGCTTCTCCTTTCCAACCCCTTATGTGAACTTCCAGAAAACTCTTGAAGTTTGAGATCAAAAGTTTTATACCTTTCATGAATCCCTTTCAACCTTGAGAGGCCTAGTTTATATAGGAACTTGGGAGGCTTAACCAACATACAGAGTCAAGGGAATGGTTGAGGATCAAGTTCATAAGGTTGATATTCTTCCTCCTTATGTTGGGATTAAAGTCCCAAATTAGAATATCTTGAGCTCATGATTCACCCCAAATCATAACCCAAAGATCCTCGAAATTTGTGCCACAGAAAAAGGAGGAATTGGTTAAAATTATCTTAATAGGAAGGACGCTCCCCCATAATGGTAGAAAAGGAATCCCGGAAACTCCCAAATTGTCTACCAAGGGGATTCTATGAGGGGGGGATTCTCCCTATGCATGAGAAGGGGGAATTCCTTCTTCCAACTAGACCAAAAAATGAAGGAAAAAGTCATGTTTTCGACTTCCAAAATGGGTTTTTCTTCTCTCTGATGGCTAGGGATGATGAAAAAGTGTTGTTCCATGGTGTCATATTGTTGAAACTCAAATGTGACACTTATTAAAGTGTTGTTTTTTAATTACAACACTCAACAATGCAACTATACATAAGTGTGACACTTAATGAAAAGGTGACATAAGTGTGACACTAGGCAGTGTGCAAATTTTATGTATAACACCCATTGAAACCTGCTTCATAAATAAGTAATGGAAAGGGAGCAACATTATATTGTGACTTTCCCTCACAGCTCCAACACCATATCATTCCTCTTAGGAGAAAATCCCCTCGATAATCATCGGTACAAGGATGTAGGGTCCCCCTTCCCCTCACTATGCTTGGTTAGTAAAGGTATTATTGGTTTGTTCCCTCCAAAAATCATCTTATTCATCATCTCATTCCAAACTATATTGAACCAAATCAAATTTGTCCTAAATTATTAGCATTCAAATCGAATTATCAAATTTTCGTATTTTTTCCTCCAATAGAGACGGATTTGGTAACAATGGTTAAAAATAGTTAAAAGGCAATTCAATATATTGGAGGGGTTTTTAAAAATCAAAATAGGGGTATACATATTGGGTCTAGAGGGGAAAGTCAATTAATAAAAAAGTCACATGAAGATTGGGGGGTTTTCAAATCACTAAAATTTTTGGGTATAGAGCCGAGTGCAATCGAGAAAACCTAACACTAGAGTAGAGGAAATTCATCCAACCCTAGATCCAAATATTTAAATGCTTCCTTGAGAACGATGGCTATCATTTTGGGATTTTGATCATAGGAGTTTTAAATTGAAAGACCTTGAATTTAACGCTTGTATTTAAATGTTTGGAAATGACATTATTTCTGTAATAAAGGATTTTTTGTGGAATTTGAAATTCTTTTTATGTTAAGTGATTCTATACTTGGGAAGTGTTCATGAAATTGTATAGAAAGCATCTTATCTTCTCCTCTTTAACCTATATGGGTCTTCATAAATTTATAATTTATTTTCTAGTTAAAATCATCAAGAGGTTGGAAGTAAGAAGATTTGCTATAAGCTTGTAGAGCTTGAAAATTAGGCTAGCAATGGAGTATTGGGACCTTTTCTAATTAGAATCATCAAGAGATTGCAAGTAAGAGGTGATGAACCTTGAGTTAGCAGTGTGAGAAAATATTTCTTTGTGATTTTTTGGTTGGAAGTTGTAATATCCCTAGGCCGAACCCAATTGTAAATGTAAATACAAATGTACTTAAGTTCGTGAGTTGTTTGATATCATTTTGTATGCACCTTTCATGGCATAGTGCATGCATGTACTGCATAGTAAAATGACGAAGTGTGCACATTGCAGGATACCGTGCGCAACAACTTAAGTGTGCCTAATTGTGAGGCCATGGAGCCTTTGTGTATATGAGGTGTTTTACATCCTGGTGAGCCAATTATTATAATCTAGGATGCTTGTGTTTTGATTAGGTCAGACAACCTAGATGTTAAAGGCCAGCGCACCTGTTTTTGCATATGCCTCATAATTAATATAAAATACATCATTGCACGTAGACCAACCATGATAAAAGAGTATGGGGGACTAAACTCCACTATTTAGGGAAAGGGTGGGGACTAAGAGTTAAGGAAAAGGGGCTAATCTAGGGATCTTAAGCCAAAAATGAATATTATATTAATATTTATTAAATCATAAAGTAAAGATAATTATTTTATCCTAAGTTCTAATGTTGGGGACAAGTGGGTCATGTTATTCCCAATTTTTAGGGATAACTAAAAGATCATTTCTCGAGGCCCATAGGTCCTAGACATGGAGTACTGAGAGTAGGATTGACCTGAGCATGGCCCTGGAGGGCCCATCATTTTCTTCTTCCATTAGCTTTATCTTGTCAGTAGTAGCAGCATCCATGACCATCGGCTTGGTCTTGTATCAGACGAGGTTCTTGCTCCATGAGGTAATTGGTCCAGGTATCATGGTATGTGTCACTTTTGATCATTGAAACCTTTAAATATATGCATATGATTCCTTTTATCTCTAACAACTGCTTGGATCTTACATTAGCCCACTTGACCATGCTCTGGGGGATTGACAAGGTATCCTAGCAAGCCTGTGCCCATAGGTCTTGGTTTTCCACTGGGGGATTTCTGAAAAGCCATCGTCCACTCCCATCATAGAACCACTATTTCATCTTATCTCCCACTCACTTGTCCCATTCCCCTTGTCTGGGCATTGGGTTGACCTGTTTGTAGGATTTCACCTTATCTTGTGGGAAGAAGCGGCTAAAGGCCTAGAAGGTGAAAGCAGTTGGTAAAAGATAAAAGCCTAGAAATAAAACCTTGAGATGCTTCACCCAGTGATCCTCGAGAAGGCAATAAGAATCCTCTCAGTAAGAAACAAGAGGGATCCAAAAAATGACAAACAAGATCTAGTCAAGAGGATAGGGGGTCTCATCACGAGCTAGCCTATTAGGTTCATGGGTACCTAACAGTATGACATTGCCACCATCTGGTTACCACGCTAGGGCAGTGACCTTTGGTTTCATGGCCAAGGGAAAGGGGGTCTCATCACGAGCCAACCTTCTCATCTCTGTGAAAGTACTTATGGGTAACACTGTCAACTCTGGTCATAATGCCAAGGCAGTGTCCTTTGGTTAGCCCTTGAATAAAAGAGAAAGAAGAAGAATAAAGGAAATAAAAGAAAAGAATAAAGGCAAGAACGGGCTTGGAAAAATTTTCATCCATGACAGGTACAACTCGCCTTCTACAAAGGAACCCATAGATAACATCATGAATCCCTAGCTCTCACTTCACCCACATGTCTGGACATCCCCTAGCCACATCACCTCACTTACATGGCTTTGATGAAACCTTCCTGGAAACTTCCCTTTTCTTGTGGATACTAGCCCAATACGACATCTTGTGTTTTCCTCCAGTCTAGTATTGTAGGTTTTTGTAATATCTTTGAGCTATTGATCGATGTATCAAGGTTTTTATGCATATGTTTAATAATATTAATGATGAAATGTGATTGACATTGCTATGATCCCTGTGACTAATGAGCCCATGGAGGGCTTAGCTTTTGATGTGTAGGACCATGCCCGACAGACAGGTACCATTTGGACTGATACACATGGGGAGATGATTAGTTTGGACCTCCATGGGATTGAAGAGACCACCAGATGGATGTTGAGACCCCATCAGGGGGCAGGGATAGGACAGTGGTTGATCAGGGTTTTACACCGGAGAAGAAGAGGACGTTTCATCAGAGGCACTTTGGCAGAGCCTGGCCTAGGGGGAATGACCCCTTTTCAGTGGAACATTGGCCTTGGAAGGCTCAGGATGCCCCCATCCTCACCATGACATCATCCAGCTTCATGGACATTCATGGAGGCTGACTTGGTAGCAGTGGCACGTGTGGCATGTTGGAGAGGCCCCTGAGGGGCTAACGTTTTGCTCCTAGATGTCTCATTTGCCCTAGAAGGGGATAACGCCTCCATTGAAGGGGATTTTACGTTTTTTACAACTTAGTTAGGGTTTTAATTTGACAATTTAATGTAAAAAACAATATTATGGCCTTGTTGACCATTTTATGACCTAAAAAGTAAATTAGGTCATTGATACACTATATATTGAGGAGTTTTAACCTCATTTTATAATAACACATCACTCACTCATTAGTGAGGTATGATTTTTGCGCCTTACTTGGGTAGTTTTGCTGATTTAGTGAGGCACACTTGTTGAAGGAAGGTATTTCTTGGCACTTTTGACATTTCTCTTGAAGGAAGGTTTACAACTAGGGTTTGCATGTTATTTCATGGTGACATGTAAGTTTTTTTTTCTACAAAAATTCTTGATTGAATGGTTGTAGTCTTATATTCTTGCATATGTTTATAATTTGTTGATCAAAAACCCTAGGTGTCAAGCACATAAGTAGGTCCTTGTTTCATGTCCCCTAAAAGGGAATTTTTCATCCATTGAAGAAGGAAGGAAGAGCCTAGCCATAGCTACACTCTTATTGCTTATTCTCCCTGAGCTAGCCATACTTTCTGAAGTCAAGAAGGAGGAGATGTCCCAGGCCTAGGTTATCTACACCTAGGGTCATATTGCTTCTAGGGTTTGGTGATAGAGCCTTGCTATAGCAACACTTTCACTCACTACACTCTCTAGTCTTGATTTATCTTTCATGCTAGCCGTTTTGCCAAGTTAACCTAAGGAAGGAGGAGAGAGCATGAGGCCTTGCTTTAGCAACACCAGAGTGAGCCTCTCTCCCCTAGGGTTTTGATTCTGAGGCCCTACCATAGTATCACTTTAGAACCCTTCCCTCTTGTCCTTAGACTCCTTCAACCCTTGCATCCTCTTCTAAATTGACTCCATTAACCCTTAGGCACTGATCTTGCATCTCCAACATTGAAGTGAAAGTGATCAAACAACTCTCAAAATCTTTGCTAAATTGAAACCCTAACTAATTACTAACCCTAAGAAGGATGATGTCACCCTTGGTTACTTCATCTTGACACAACAATTTTCCTTTTGTAGGCAATTGGATGGTGGTTTAATGCATTTATTGAATGAAGTATTGATTGGATACATAGATTGCTACATCATCTTGATATTTATTGGTGAAGTGATATTATTTCATTGTCATATTAACAAACATTGACTTCGTCAATATTTATTGTTATAATTGCTTATATATTGATATCAAATAGTCTTACGAAGTACTAACCCATTGAATCATAGCTTGCATATATTGGTTT
>ML817897.1:25687-53135 GCA_009831015.1 Picea engelmannii
TTGAGAGTAAGGGTCCTGTTCTCTGATTGCAGAATAGTTGTTCTTTCCCATTGCAAGTATTAATTCAATTGTAATCCAGGATTCTTAGATTGATCTTTAAAGGTTTGCAATAGGGAAGTTACTTTCCTGTGATTTAATGCAGAAATTCAATTTAATTGAGCAAGTAAGATTAGCATAAGTTTCTTTACTACAACACTAAGTTGCTTTTGGAATTGAGCATATATAGTGCGTGGTTATCTTTGAAATAAAAGACTTCCCTGGGTTGATAATTTATGTTTCACTTGGTTGTTTGAAATCAATTAAGCAATTATAGTGACCAACACATATAACATCATGCATCCCTAGCTCTCACTTCACCCACATGTCTGGACATCACCTCACTTACATGGATTTGATGAAACCTTCCTGGAAACTTCCATTTTCTTGTGGATACTAGCCCAATAGGACGTCTTGTGTTTTCCTCCAGTCTTGTATTGTAGGTTTTTGTAATATCTTTGAGCTATTGACCGATGTATCAGGGTTTTTATGCATATGTTTAATAATATTAATGATGAAATGTGATTGACATTGCTATGATCCTTGTGACTAATGAGCCCATGGAGGGTGTATCTTTTGATATGTAGGACCATGCCTGATGGACATGTACCATTTGGACTGGTACACATGGGGAGATGATCAGTTCAGACCTCCATGGGGCTGAAGACCCCACCAGATGGATGTTGAGATACCATCAGGGGGCAGGGACAGGACAGTGGTTGATCAAGGTTTTACACTGGAGAAGAAGAGGGTGTTTCATCAAAGGCACTTGTGCAGAGCCCGACCTAGGGGGAATGCCCCCTTTTCAGTGGAACGTTGGCCTTGGAAGGCCTAGGACGCCCCCATCCTCACCATGATGTCATCCAGCTTCATGGACATTCATGGAGGCAGACTGGGCAACAGTGGCACATGTGGCATGTTGGAGAGGCCCCTAGTGGGCTAACGTTTTTCTCCTAGATGTCTCATTTTCCCTAGAAGGGGCTAGCGCCTCCCTTGAATGAGATTTTACCATTTTTACAGCTCAGTTAGGGTTTTAATTTGACAATTTAATGTAAAAAACAGGAGAGAGCATGAGGCCTTGCTTTAGCAACACCGGAGTGAGCCTCTCTCCCCTAGGGTTTTTATTCTGAGGCCCTACCATAACAAAAATTTAGAACCCTTCCCTCTTGTCTTTAGACTCCTTCAACCCTTGCGTCCTCTTCTAAATTGACTCCATTAACCCTTAGGCATTGATCTTGGATCTCCATCATTGAAGTGAAAGTGATCAAACAACTCTCAAAACCTTTGCTAAATTGAAACCCTAATAATTACTAACCCTAAGAAGGCTGACGTCACCCTTGGTTACTTCATCTTGATGCAACAATTTTCCTTTTGTAGGAAATTGGATGGTGGTTTAATGCATTTATTGAATGAAGGATTGATTGGATACATAGATTGCTACATCATATTGATATTTATTGGTGAAGTGATATTATTTCATTGACGTATTAACAAACATTGACTTCGTCAATATTTATTGTTATAATTGCTTATATATTGATATAAGATAGTTTTATGAAGTACTAACCCATTGAATCATAGCTTTCATATATTGGTTTGCTTTTGCTTTGTTCCGAACAGGTGTTCTTCTCTGGGCCTTCACTTCATTATTGGTTGTTTAGCCGGGACTATTTGTTTTGGTGGTGACATGTGAAGGGGGAACTTTACTTTGACTTTTAAACTTTTGCCTCTTCAAAACTCCAGGTTATCGGGGATGTCTCCCCTGGGCCTAACCTCCCTAAAGAGAAAGAACCTCCCCATCGTGGTGACATTGGGTGGGATAGGTTCCTGTTACGCCAGTTTGGCCTTCCATTTCATAGCCATTTGACCTAGCTACAAACTGTGCGATAACAGGTCAAAGTAGCTCCCAACATGACAAGTGTCAATTTGGGGACATGCATACATATTGTTAGGACTTAGTTCATTTTCCCATCTCTTCCATCATTATTTCCATCATTCCTTCCATCATTCCTTCCATTATTCATCCATGATTCCATGACCATTTCACTCACACAGTCAGGTATCCTTCATACCTTCCTATCATTGTACCAAAACTGGTATCCATAACCATAACCGTTTGTGTAGTTGGTTATCTTGGGAGTTGGACTGAAGAAGCGGGTCGTTAGGCCCGTGGGATATTAAAGAGGCGGGTTGTCAGGCCTATGAGAAATTTCTCTCAAGGAGAGAGAATTGTTGGGAATTGATTTCTTGAAGGTGCTAAACTATAGCTACAGGGCTCTGATACTTCGTATCCAGCCTGTTACTAAAGCCCGGAAAGGAAGTGGGGCAGCCGAAGGACTGTTGAGCAGAGAAGGGGAACACTTCTTGGGGTGGGACAGACATGTGGGGAATGAGGGACTGTAGGTTGTTAGTTTGATTTGGCACCTGTGACAGAGTCTTTCCTGTTGTCTATGAGCCATTAGCCTGGTTAGTAATCCCTTTACCCAGGTGGAGTTTAGTCCTAGCTCGGGGGTGACCCACTACTAAGAGTGATGAGAAATGTGGTCTAAGTCTGGGAGGTTTATGGAAGGTCTGCATGCAGTTGGTGATATTCTTACAAAGATAAGTGTCAACTGTGTGATAAATTTACATGTTGCATTGTTATTTATGTGTTTATTTTATGGGTTTATTCTATGTGTGGTTATAACTGTCTTTATATGTATGGGTAATGCTTGTATATGCTGCATGTATATGGTTACTGTTATTTCAGTATGAATCCGTGCATTTACATAATGTATTTTCTATTTACATTATATACATATGTTTTCGCAAGAGCTCTGTGTGTATATATTTAATTTCATGCAGTTCAAAAAATTCATGTGGCATAGCTCAGTTGGATGTTGGGTATGTTATAGTCTATTCCGTAGAGAGAACGAAAGTGTTCTCTCATGTATCATGGCCTATCCTGGGTGGTCGGGGACGTTACATAAGTGAAACATATCACAAAGGAGTAGGGTGATACATCGATCATCCTTGTACCTCATAGAAATTATTTACGAACTATGGAAGTCTCTTAAAAAATAATGAAAATGACCATAGTTTCATAGAGAGATCTTAAGCATTTATTTCCCAAGAAAAAAAATCCAAATCTCAAGTAACATATGATAAACAACATTTTATATTTATTATATGCATTTTTTTCTCAAGAAAACAATAGTAATTTCTATTTCATTATAGAAAAAAAAACCATTCTTAAGGTGCTCAAAGAACGATAATAAAAAAACAAGTACAAGTACATATTACACTTGCAAAGATTAAAATTACATTAGTAATGTACATTTCATTTATTTCCCTTTATGAAATAGTCATCTAGTTTTTCCTTTTTCCCCTTCTTCATTTTAACTTCTTGTCACACCTCTAAAGAATGAGCCGTAGTAACTAACTCAGAGTTAGAAGGAAGGAGATCAAAATTCTTATAAGGAACCAATTCCTTATTTGAATCAAAGGTATAATTTTCATGAATTCTTTTTGTTCCATCTAGAGGGGCACCAACTACCACACCTTCCCTCAAAGAGGAAAGAATATATCCATTTCTTCTACTTTATCCCCCCAAAAAGGAGTGGATTCCTCGATCAACACATGTGGGCCCTGATTTACCTCATTCTAATAAAGGTTTGCACTCGATTCTTTTTAAGAATCATTTTTTAAGGACATTTTTTATGCCTTTTATTATTTATACCCCTAATATAATACATTACTAAATGTATTTGTATGAGGCAATTTTGTTTAACACCAATCATCCATCATAAATGGAATAAATAATTGTAATCCATACTGGACAATAAATATATTGAATAATAATGTATATAATGAGATAAAATAGATAATATATGATGAATAGATGTACAATGAGAGTGCCAAATATATAGAGAACCTAAAGGCACATATGGTGACCATCCATGAAAGGATGTGTCCCTTATACAATTAATAACTATTTATTATTATTATTATTTGTGATTATTATCACTTAATATTTATATATTATGTATGTTTCATTGCCTTCCCCTTAAAAATGCTCTGTCCTCGAAGCATGATTATAGAAGGACCTATCTTTTGTTCTAACTCAAACTCACTTCTCATGATCTTTCATTTTGTAAGGGTGACACTTGAAGAAACAAAACGATATAATTTTTGAAATCCCGAAGTAATATCTTGCATCTTTTTGGATGTGATCCATCCCGAATCTAATTTCATTGGCACTGTTTGATGATTGAGTGTTCAGATAGGATTTCTTATTTTAGGCTTCCATAGAAGTTGTCGATTTTGTTTTTGTTCTTTTTCAATGTTGTAGTTTAGTTGTTGGTAAGAAGAACATTGTTTAGATTCCTCTTGACCTTGTTGTTGGTCATAACAAAACTTGCAATTTGGATGATGATAAGGCACCCAAATCTCTTCTGAATATTGTTTATTGGATGTTTTTTCAACTTTTGATGTTTCTGGTAATTCAATTGGATCATTGTTTGTTTTTTTCTTTAAGTTTTGGATTTTTTGAACTAGAAGCCTCTCTATTTCAACTGTTTGTCATTGTTTCTTTGTGATCTAACTCTTCTTGTACATACTTTTTATCATGCTTTAGCTTTCTAATTTGGGTAAGTAATTCTTGACTATGTCGTCTTAAACATAAAAGTTCTTCCTTATTTCCTGACTTGTCGTCCTCATTTTTTTATTCCAATTTTTGTGTTATTTCGTTCTTTAAACTTTTAATTTGAGAAAGCAATTGTGTATTGAAGATTTTCAGGCAAGATCTTTCTTCATGTTTTTTGGATAGTTTCTTCTCATTCTTTAACTTCTTGATTTGTTCAACCAAACTTTGATTATGGTTCTTTAAACGAAAATTATCTTCATCTTTCTCTGTTAATTTCTTAATGAGATCATGATTAGCTTGTTTAGACTTCTGATTCCTTTGCTTCTTATCTTTTGGCTCGTTTATTTGTACCAATAAATTTTGGTTATTATTTTTTAAGTAAGAAATGCCTTTGTCTTTTTCTAGTCATTTTCCCTCAATATTTTGTTTTTGTCTCTTTTTTGGTTTTTTAGCATTTGCTCCGACCTAACTTGAAATTGTAAATTTCTGTTGTGTTGTTGGTAATGAATTAGTTGTTTCTCTAATTCTTTTATTTTCACTTCCCAATGCGTGTCACCTTGATTTTCTACTAAAGTAAAAAGCTTTTTACAATATGGACAAGGGGGAGTTCCATTCATAAGACCCTTTCAACTCTTCCTCTTTTGAGCAATAGGGATATTTTTTCGAAAATATTTTCTTTGTAGATGTCATAGTTCACTTCTTATTTTTTTAATAAATGATAAATGTATGAATTTCAAGAACCCACTTTTAAAACAATACACTTTTCACTCTCTTTTTTTTAAATCCTTTAACTTTCCTCCTTGTCTTTTTGTGGATATCTCTAACTCCACAATATTTGATATGATACCCTCTCCTTACTTTTCCATGGGCCAATGGTTTACCAAAACCATGGGCTTGTAAACCACCAACAATAAAATAAAAATTTACTCTTCCTTCTTCTTTGGAACTTTTTCTTTTAAACTATCTTTTCTTTTTTTATTCCTTTTTTTCTTTCTTTCTTTCTTTTTTCTTATCCCTTTTTTTTTCCTTTATTTTTTTCCTTCTTCTTGATATCTCGTAATAACTTATAATTTCTCGCAACTGAAAGATTTTTTTTTTGTATGAGGCTACAAGCCTGTAAGGCCAATGGCTAGGATCAACAACAAATCTTTGATACCAATGCAAAGAACCAATCTCGTTCATAAGACGGGCATCCATCATAAATGGAATAAATAATTGTAATCCATACTGGACAATAAATATATTGAATAAGAATTTATATAATGAGATAAAATAGATAATATATGATGAATAGATGTACAATGACAGTGCCAAATATATAGAGAACCTAAAGGCACATATGGTGACCATCCATGAAAGGATATGTCACAATAAAACCAATAATACCTTTACTAACCAAGCATAGTGATCATATAAAACAACATTTAACGTTAGGTTATATCACAATAAGCTATGGGCTCTCATTTCCAAAAATGGATGACTTAATGGACAATTTGACAGGTGCCAAATATTTTTGAAGATAAACCTAAAGAATGAGTATCACAAAATTCGAATCAAAGAAACATATGAAAGAAAGACTACATTCAAGACTAGGGATATACTATAGAAGAGTTGCTTATGTAATTTGAATTTACCAATGCACCTAGCACATTCAATATCTTAATCAAAGAATTTTTGAGACCCTACATTAATAAGTTTGTGTGTTTTTACTTTGATGATATTTTGATCCTAGTAAGAATAGAGAAGAGCATTTGCAACATGTAAGACCAATATTTGAAATATTGAGGAAGTACAATCTACAAATTAACTCGATGATCTATGAGTTCTTCAAGGATGATTTTGTATACTTGGGCTTCATTTAGTTTGTATATGAAATAAAATCTATATGCAAACGAAAATCTAATTGCATACTTAGCTTTTATGACATGATTTTGCAAAAGAAAACTTAAAAAAAAACAAATTATTTTCATACAAAACAATATATAATGTTAGATAATATCACAATTATTTTCATTCAATGGATTTACCAAGGCCAATTTTCCATGGCTGATTTTTACGTCAACATTTCATAGTCGATTTCATTTTTTCAGGTCTTCCTCTCATTTTCCCAAGTATAATCTACAAAGTTATACACACATCCCTCATAATAGATTAAGAACTAAATAAACCGTTATATCTTAGTTAAGCACTCATAAATGGCTAAGGAAATGTCATCCCAAGGTTATGTAGGTTCATGTGCTCTTTGACGGTAGTTTTATTAGAAATTAGGTGTAAACCAAAAAAGGCACTTATCTGTGTTGTGAATATATTTGATCTCCTCTATAGTATTCACATCCTACTAAAATGTTATTCCCATTCGTAGGGTCATTGTACATTTCCTATGTATTCTCGAGTTTCCAAACCACTTCCTTGTGAGTTAAAGTCGTACCTTTAATAATCTCTTAAGGTTTATCTAAGTTTAGAGCATATGAAAATATAAAAAAAAAACAAAAAAAAAAGATAGTTGTGTGTTTCTTTCGAAAAATCTATCATCCTAAATATGAGTTGAGTCATCCTTGCTAAAAGAAATGTATCATAAAAATATTACTTCACAACAGTTTCCAAGCCAAATGACCATTCCTTGCCTTGTTTTTGTTGTTGACCATTCATTTCCATGTTTTTGTTGTTACTGATCATTTTAACATGTATGCCATCTACTAAGAATTCCTTTAAACTCTCCCCTTGTGAACAATCTAGATCCCTTGTTTCTAAATCCTTTTTACATCTACAATTTTTTCTTATAGTCCTTTCTTAGGTCTTCTCTAGTCTTTAAACTTTTGTCAATATAAGAGCTTTCCTTACTACTTATCTAGTGTTTTTGGTTATAATACTCAAAGTCGCTCCAACAAATGTCGATGTAATGCATCAATAAACTTGTTAACCTTTAATTAGTCATCCCACATATACTCAACATACTTAATAAGGTCCATGAACTTGTTTTGAAATCTATCATTAACATTGATCTTTGATATTGCTAGTTCTCCTCCATACCCTTAACCAGACCTCTACTTGTGTTCGAATTTCATTTCCATTAAATAAGAACGATTTGATCTTTTGCAATTACTTCTTTGTAACATCATCCTCCTTAAGATGTTTATGTAGGTGCTTATTACCCACTTCATTTGGCCTTTTTTAGTCATTTCTCTTGAGGAATCCATAGATTCAATTCTATAGTCTATCACCTTGACATTCTTCATGTTATTGATTATGACATTCCTCTTCATTATTCTCATGGTGTCCATCCTCATGATACTTGGGTTCACTATATAAGCTAAGAGTTCTCCTTAAACTTTTATCTTGTTTTGAATTCCCTATGTGTTGATTAACATGTTCATCATTGGATATTAACCCACTCTACCTTCTGTTTTTTTTTTTCTTTTTCTTTTTCTTTTCTGGCTTTCATTCTTTTCACTAACCTTACATCTCCTTGTCCTAGCCATGATACCCCTCTAGTGGTTGTGACCGATGAAAGAGTAAAGTGAAACGACTATAAGTTTTTTTGGCCAAGTCTTTTAAATTCTGGGCTTTGTTTCATCTCAACTCTCCAGTTGTTTTTTCCAAACGTTATGTTGTAACTATGCGCTTTGTTTCATTTCAACTCTCCAGTTGTTTTTTCCAAACGCTATGTTGCAACTATGCTTTGAAATTTTGTGGCACCCTCTCTCTGCCACAATTTTCAGCCTTATCATTTGTAGAAAGTACTTGGGTAGACTTTAAACACGTTGATGAATAAGGCTGATGAGCCGCATCGACTATAGTGAGGTGGCCTTACCATGTTTCTCCTTGACTGGGATGAAATAACACATGTCAAACAAATGGAATTTAAAAAAAAAAGGTTCAAGTTTGGGCGCTGAGAGGGTACTTTCTATTCCAATTGTTCAAACGACAGAAAAATCTCCCATATGTGCTACCTTCTGGCCCTATACTACGAACGTTTATGTTACAGTTACAGCCCATTCTGTCTATAAGTAAGCAAATTCCCTATTAGCACCATAGTTTATGTTACAGTTAGAGCCCATTCTGTCTATAAGTAAGCAAATTCCCTATTAGCACCATAGTTTATGTTACAGTTAGAGCCCATTTTGGCCATAAGTTTTTTTGTGACTGTGTATGAGGTCTTGTGTTTATCAGAAAAAGAGGTTTGCAGATGTTAATTTATATGCCATGGAAATTTGGCAGACATCATCAGTCTATGCATATTTAAATAAGCTTCATTAGAAATTTAGAGAAGTTATTTGCAGACCGTCAAGAATAGGTTATAAAATTTTCCATGCTAGCAAGTAATTTTTACGGAAAAAAAAAAAAAAATTATGTTTCCTATTATCATCTCAATATTATTGGCAGGATGGAGCTTGACAATATGAATTTTAATATTCCTATTTGCTGGATTGTATATATTCCTGTAAATAATTTGCATTGTATGTTTATTTGTGTTGTGAACCATTTAGCTCGATTTCTGTGAACGGCCCATGATTGTTAGGAGTCTCAAGAGCGGTTCCGACCCTTGGAAAGCAGAGAATTGGGTAGCTTGGGGTTACAGAAAGCTTTTCTCCTATGCCATGGCTGATCATCATTTTCCAAATAAAACAACTATCACAGCACTTCCTGAAGATTGGGGAATTGATGAACTTCCATGCTACAAAATTTCACCTATGGATTGCTTCAAGGAAGGAGGGGACTTTGACTACCCGGACTCACTTCGACAGATTGACCAGCTTATTGGTAAATTTACCCTCCCTTTCAATAATTGTAATTCATAGTTTTTAACATTTCATGTCGATCCAATTCAGAATATGAAATGATGCATTTCCTTTCTTGTAGTGACAAGTCTAGATTCAGTCATTGGATCAGGTTGTCCCTTGAAAGATAATACCTTCACTTTGTATAAAAAATGAGCTGTTGTCGATTTAAAATTACAGTTCACTGAATAATTACGAGTAAACTTCAGAATGCAAAACAGTTTCATTATGTTGTTGGCACATTAATGTTGTTTTAAACTTTCTACGTAAAATTTACAATAACGCGAATGTTTTGGTCAAAATGGAATGTATCAACTTCAACGTGTTTCTTCTGATGTCATATTCACCATCTCAAACCCTGTGAAGAAAACACTGTCAGATTTAGATAACAACTTCATTTCCAAAGTTCTATGTCCAAGTTTGAACGTAAGTCATCAACATAGAGATGCTCCCTGTCAAGCACTAAACCAAGGCCACTTGGTACTCATTAGCATACTCTTACAATTCAATAAAATAAAATAGTTGCTATTCACTAATGTTTGAGTATATTTTAAGTAGAAAAGGCATTGCAATGTAAATAATAGTTTACTTTGGAAGAGGAATCTATATCACACAAAGATTATACAGATATTTATGTGGTAAAGATTAATGGCAAACACACAAAGATTATATAGTGATTTATGTGGTAAAACTCTTAGCATGGAAACATTGGGAAACATTCAAGGGATAATGGTAATCCTTATTTTTATTTTTTTGTTCAACCAAGTAGTTTAAGTAACTATATAGGAGAAATAGGAAAAATGGTTTAAATATGTAGCCTTTAGTGTGTCAAGGCTACAAGCCTGGCTGTATTGTAAATCTCTTTGGTTGAACAATAAGAATACTGTATTGTAAATCTCTTTGGTTGAACAGTAAGAATACTGATTGCTATTGTCCTGTGGATGTTTCCAGTTAAGAGTTTTACCAAATAAATCTCTGTATAATCTTTATGTGTTTGTCATTAATATTTTGTTCTCTGTTGTAGATTCATACATTCGTTCTCTATGTGCTCCAAGACTCAACAATTTATACCCTTTCTTTACTCTCATTTTGACATCAAAATCCAACCAGAGTTTAGAAATTGGAAACAGCATAGATTCGTTCTCTATAGATTCGTTCTCTATGTGCTCGAAGACTCAACAATTTATACCCTTTCTTCACTCTCATTTTGACATCAAAATCCAACCAGAGTTTAAAAATTGGAAAGAGTTACTCCTAATGTAGAGTGTTTACTATGTATGGAGAGGACCACGTCAGCAACTCTTTAGTTCCTTGATGTAATACTTATTATTTAAGATTATTGAATTTTAAATATAATGTAAGATGCATTAAAAAAAAACATGCTAGATTTCAGTCTGTAAGTATTTTCAAATGTGGGAACATGTTTAGCGTCTCGATTCTAACATTCATTACATACAGGGCCATCGAACTTGACGGTTCCCCAGGTTTTGTTTTTGTATATCAACAAGTATCTGGATACACTGAAAAATGAGTTGACTGCAGAGTTCAAGAACCACTCTCAAAATTCAAATGCAGGAAGCAGAATAGAAGAAGTAAGGAACACTTCCTATAATACACTGCTTCTCATTAATTATGATGTTATTTTGTATTTCTACTGATTTCTTAATCCACTGGAACTAGCTTAATATTCAACATTTTATGTTTAAATAGTGGCCAAACATTTATTTGACTATGAGTATTTGACTATGAGTGTGTAGGTTTTCACAGGTTTTCACAGTTAGTCATAATCTTGAACAAGGTTTCTGAAAAACCTATGTATGATGTTTTGAAACGTCTAACTTTTAAGTGCACACTCTACCCATCATCAAAGACAATTGAAACTCTAATGTTGATAGGTGGAGTATCAACTCGAAAAATTGGTCATAATCTTGAACAAGTTTTTTGAAAAACCTGTGTATGATGTTTTGAAAAGTCCAACTTTTGAGTGGACACTCCACCCATCATCAAAGACAGTGGAGTAGTGGAGTGTCCACTCAAAAGTTGGATGTTTCAAAACATCATACATATTTTTTTCCAGAAAACTTACTCAACATTTATTTGAGTAGTTAACAAACTATTACTGTGTTTTATATGATGCATTTGGAGTAATCTTTTGGATGATTGTTTTGATCAGATTCTATCAAGTGTGAAAGGGTTTGCCAAACTTGTAGCATCCTGGGGCTATAATTGGCGAAAATCTTACAGGGAAATGACACCAAAAGAGGTGAGCAACAGAACAAATAATAATGTTGAGTATGTAAGTTTTCACAATTAGTTATAATGTTTGAATTTTTTTAAATTAAACTGTGTAATGTGTAATAGGTATCCAATTTTTTTTTTACAAAATATAGTGATTTGATTTATCTGATATCCCTAAACAAAATACAAGTATATTGTTTGACGTCCTGCAATGTTACAGATCATTGACTACATAAATGATGCAATTGTAACTGCAAAGAATGCCAACAATGATCCCTTGCAGCCAGCGGTACGTTTCAATCCGACTTCTGTTTAGACTTGGCCGGCCAGATTATGCTGGAGTAATAACACTTTAGGTTCATGTTCAGGTTTAATAATTTGTGATTTTAATATTTATAAAGGTTGCAAATAAATTATTATTATTATAAATTAATAAGGTATTATTAATATTAAATAGTTAGATGTTGTAATTTTAGTATGTAATAAAAGTAATATTATGTAATTATTGTAAATTATTAAAGTATTTATTAATATTAAATAATTAGATCAGTAGATAATATAATCACTTAATGAATAAGATATAAAGTGACCTCTTCTCCCTTTCTAATCATGTTTAAAAAAATATATTTTATAGAATATAATACATCATTCATTCAAATTTCCATGTGTGTTATATTATTTCACTAAATTTTTTGATCTGAAATATAAAGCATGGAATTTTCTTGTGATTGACATCTTTTTCTTTGGTGAAATTATGTATTTTTGGTTTTAGTATTTGTGTTTGGATTTTGTATTCTTTCATGCATAAATCTCAAGATAATATGATTCACCACAAGTGTAAATCTTACTCTCTTGATTTTTTTGGCTAATCCAAAAACACTATTGGCTAGTGGCAACTTTCTTGCCGTGTGGAATTAGGGTTTTCTAGGATCATCTCCTCTAGGGTTTCTTGGGGGTTCTAGAGATACAAACCCTATTCTAAGGTTGTGCCTTCATTCTAGGGTGTTCTTTGGCACCTTTCACACTTCTTTAAGACCAACACCTTCATTTTAGGGTTACAAAGGGTTTTGTACCATTTGGATCTATAAAGGAGAATTTTTGAAGTCTTCATTCCATAAGGAGCCTTCCTCCTATTATTGTTGAGCCTATGGATTCAAAGTGATTGTGTCCCCATTTGAATAGGGCCAACTATCATTCTTGGGTGGATTAGATCATTGCCAGACTTTGAAGTAAATGTCTATGGATGTAATTGGTGAGGTTGCTTCTTGATGAAGAAGATGACAATTATGACCTTGTATGTTTGAACAAGGACAACACTTTGGGTTTGATCACTCTTGATGTCAAGCTTGATCTCATTCATCATACCAAGGATAACAAGTTAGTGAGAAGGAGATATGAGTCTATACCTTCAAAATTCTCTTTGGAACGATGAATACTACTTAGGTCAATTGACTTGAAATTGAATTCTCTAACCTTAATATAAGTGACTTGGACAGTGTTGATGAGTATATTGCAAGGTTTAAAAACCTGAAGGCTAACATTATTCAAGGAGGAAAGGGAAAATCGGCTCTAGAACATATAAGTATTGCTCTAAATAATCTCTCTCCACCATTCAAATATTTTTCTTTTGTGTTCTACGACATTCATTTGTTCATTTGTTTGTCAAGGATCCCATAACTCCTACTCTTGAGGAGGTTTGCTCTAATATCATTCAACATCAAGTTACTTTGAGGAATATGGGTGAATTACCACCTCAAGATCAAATGCATCCAAATCTTGTCTCAACCCGTCTTACATATGAGTCTAATGAGGGTAAAAGGAAATGCTCGAAATCCTCTAAAAAAATTAAAAATAAAAATAAAAATTCATATGTGGCTATTGTCATAAGGAGGGCCATCCCTCAAAGCTCTACTTTACTCGTCTTTAGAAAATTGAAGAGCTTGCAATATCTACAATAGGCACTAAATATTATTTTCATGAGAATATTGAATATCCTCATATTGCATTTTAAGTAGCACACTCAACACTTTGGTCCTCTTCTTCTCAACAAGAGTGGATTTGATTATGGAGCTACCCGACACATGACCAAAAATTAAAACCATCTCTCTAATTATAGACAATAGTATGGTGGAGAGAGAGTGGTTATTGGTAACAATTCAGCCATAAATGTTGTAGGGTGTTGTGAGGTCCTCATTGATACAATAAAGTTTGGATATATTCTTCATGTTCCAGGTGTCATACCAAATCTTCTTTATATTTCTGCATTACACACACTAATAAAAAAATTGGACTTCTAGTCAGGTGGATGGGTCACAAAGGAAATGAGTGATGGCTTCAAGGTGGTTTCCTCGAGATATTGTGATGAATTTAACCATATGTACAAGTTGGGGAAGAGACTCCTTCCTCAAAGGAAAAATTGTTTGTTGCTATGGTAGCCAATGCCAATAACATCAACACGCTATGGAATCAACATCATGGTCACAACAATTATGGAGCTTTGTGACATATGAGTCAACTACATATCATTGATGACCTTCCACAAATTGAACGACCCAATGTTGTTTGTGACTGGTGTGTAATGGGGAAACAACATTCAGAGTCATTTCTTAAGGGAAAAGCGAGGCAATCTTCTCACCCTATTCTCACCATCTAAGAATAAGTTGTTTGGAAAGTTCTAGGAATTCAAATCTCTTGTGGAAAACCAAATTGTTAGCTTTTGGGGTCACTCTAAAAGTGTTTTCACCATGATTGGGGGTGCTTCATGAGAATTGACGTGCATGGTGTATGATCATCCCCTTGATGGTCGATGATGGATTTTCATGTTGGAGATGGCTTACTCATTGGTTAGATGACCTTAGTTGGGTGCTTGCATGATAGTCTTCCTTAAAGCATGGGAGATATTCAGACAACTTGGTGAGATTCTACATGTTGGCCACATGGAGGATCTTACTTGCTTGGAGAATGCCCTGCATTATAGGAGGATCGTTTGGCATTCAAGAGGAACACATTTATCCCTAGACATCATGGGGTAGCTTGGATGCTTGCATGGAGGCATGGATTTGACTTGGGAATGCTTAAGTTGTGACAGTGTTCATGCAAGGGTAGTGGACCCAATGGAGTACATGGATTAGGAGGATCATTGGAGTCATTGGAGGCTTGGAGGAGGAGCTTTGGACACATCTTATGGAGAGCCCTTGCAATGGAGGCTTTCTTGTGGATGACATCACCTTGGAACTTGGCATGAGTGCTACACATGTGTGATCCTACATGTGGCTTTGTAGGTTGCTTGTAAGTGCTAAGACCCACACAAGTATTATTGGCTTCCCTTAACTCTCATATATATAGAGGAAGGAGCGAGTCCTTTCACATCATTATTGTACTCTTCTCATTGCACTTGTATTCTTGGAGTGAGACACTACAGTTCATGAGGAAACCCTAGGAGAAGTTTTGAAAGGGAAAGATGATGTCTTTGTTGGGTGCTTAATCTTGTGAGATGATAAGTTTTACTCATGTTAAGAAGACATTATAGATAATAATCTTATCATTCATCATTTTTATCACTCATGTTAGAGATGTGACTAAGAGGAAATAGTCTTCATCTCTCTTGTGCTTCTCCTTTGCACTTTACTCTCTTGTCTTGAATTCGCTAGGGTTTCTTGGATCTTCTTGGAGCTTATTGAATACTAGGGTTAGGATTTCATCCCTTGGAAACTTAGAGATTAGGGTTTTGGGATGAAACCCTAGGTTGTACTTATTGATGAGAAAAAGAAGGGGATACATCTTGTCTTGGAAGACATGCTTGTGTGATGCTATGTTGTTGGAGAACTTTGGCATGAGCTAGGGTTTTGTTGGTTTTCCCTAGTTAGGGTTTTGGATAGCTTGAATATTGTACTAGCCTTGGGATAAGACCATCCACAATTGTCTCTATTGTAGATTTGATTTTCATTGATCTATTTCTTCATGTTTTGATCATTCTAGTAGTTGTATGTCTTGTTGAATTGACATAAGTTAAGGTTGAAATTTTTAAGTGATTTAACATTAATATTGAAGAAGATAAGGGATATTTTCTTCTATATTTACAGCTGTCATGAGTGAATTTTAGATCTAGTTTATGCATGATAATATTTCCCTAGAAGGTTGAAACGTGTTGGTACACTTTGGTATATTTTCTCTTGAATTGCTTAGTGGATTGGGGTGGTTAAGAAGTGAAATATTATCTATTGTTGATGTTGTTTTGTTTATATTTTGTATCAATCCTAAGGCTGAACATTCACAGGGTTATGATCAGGGAAACCTTTAGTAAAGAGGTGAAATTTATGTTTTGCATTAAAACTTAAAAGTAAAAGAGAGAAGAAATTTCTACACAAAGAAACATGAAGATCAAATATCTTAGCACTAATGGTGGAGTGAATATATTAGCAATGATTTCTAGTCATTTCTTATATCTCAAGGCATCTCTTGGTAGAAAATTGTTCCTTATATTGTACAACAACATGGAGTAGTAGAACACAAGAACATGGATTTCATAGAGATGACCTGCTACATGCTTCGCTCCAAGAAAATGAATCTTTTATTTTAGGGAGAGTGTTGTACCAAGCACTATAACCCTCCATTTTCTTGTAACCTATTTGTAAAATCCTCTCAAGAAAATGGGGCCCCTTGTATTTTTCGAATTTGAAAAGCTAATCCAATGGTTTCTTCATCTCTCTCTAAAACTTGTTCATCAAGATTCCTTTTTCCAACCAAGTCATTGTTCTCAATTTGGAACACTTATGAAATTTCAAGTTAATTTTTTATAGTTTTCAGGCAAGTTAATCGAAACTCCCCCGATGATCATTGGAGGAGTTAACATTAACTAACTCCTCCGATGAATATCAGAGGAGTTTCCTCCAAATACACCAATAGAAAAAAATCCCCCCCTATAATCATGAAAGCTTCCATCACAAAAGTTAGTGAGAAATCCTTCGATGCATCAGAGGAGTTAGCACTAAATCCTCTGATACATCGAAGGAGTTATTATCATCTTCTCTGAATGAGATATAGTGTAGTTAACTGAAATTATTCCAATATATATCAGAGGAATTCCCATGAAGTCCTTTGAAGTACATCGACAAACTTACCATCGACTTCCCCGATTAAAAAATCTCTTCACAAACCACATTTAAGGCCTAGATTCATGAAATTTCCTATATATAGGCACTCGACCTCCTCGATCAGTAGTGTTGTGTGGATTACCGAAAGAATAAGAATAGTATTTGAGTCATCAAACTTCGAGCTCGAATTCCCTTGCCCTCAACTAACCCAATCGACACGTGTCACTAAACCTCTAGGTAATCCCTCAACATTCCTTTGGAATTCCTTCTAGGGTTAGGTTTTCCTTCTAAGGTTAGGGATATTTATGTTATCGTTTTTTTATTTGTTGCTTCACTAGAAACCATGGGGTGCCCCATGACCACTATGACAACCTTCTTCACCTCTTCCCTTCCATAACCTTATTTCCTTGTCAAACCATTAAGGTTACAGTGGATCACTCCCATCGATCCTAGATCCTATGTCCAGTCGTAGCCTAGGGATATTGATAAATACCATTGATACTTGCATAGCCCCGAATATTAATTAATTTGTATAGCTCTTGGACCTTGTCATGAAATAAAGGCTACCTTAACTTGGATCTAAGGATTAGTTACAAGAGCAAGTTGCGAAATCCCTCGACAAATTTTTTCAATTTTGAGCTTAGGTTAAAGCTTTGGAATAAAGATTAGGGCAAAGCATTACCATTTAATTCTTTTGAAGCAACCGACAAATTGAAATCCTTCCCTCAATATTTATCGATAACTATCAGCAGACTTAGCCTTAATCTCTCCGATCAACTGTGGGGAAGTTGACCCCAACCTCTCCACTTCTCATAAGATCATCAGAACATATCTTGTTAACTCCTCCAATCATATCAGAGGAGTTCACATAAAATCCTCTGATACTATCAGAGGAGTTAAGCTTAACTTCATCAAGTGTCTTTAAACCTTCTCATATCAGAGCTATTAACTTCAATTATGTTGATAGTCATCAGAGATCTTAACTTCAACTATGTTGATAGTCATCAGAGCACTTGTCATTACCTTCTCTAATTTTCATTGGAGAAGTTAGCATTAACTCAGTTGATTTTTAACCTTTAAGCCATTTTCTTCTTCAATTTTCACCAAACTGCCAACCATGCCTACTATCATTATGTCGTTTTCAGATGATGATCTCCCAGCAAGCATCAAATCAAGAGAGTCCTATGGTATTTAAATATTCTTAGTTAGACTAAATTTCACATTAGTTGTGATTTTAATATTCGCATTAATCCCACCTTTTCCTTGCAGGTCCATATATGGCTCCTAAAAAAAAAGCAAGCAAGGCATCTGTCACCGAGACCTCTGGTAGTAGCCAACGAACCCAAGACTAACCAAATGTAGTTGGAGCCATATATGATGACACCTCCAGATTATTGGAAAAGGAGGGAGAGACACTCAAGTGAGGTGATGTGTATTGCATGTTTAAGAAATCAATTTTCCCCACCGAGGCCAAAGATCAAGAGGAGCTGGAAATATTCAAAAATATTCAAAGATCTGGGATATTCAAATTCACATCCCATGTTGTTGTCTTCCCTTGTTCCAATGCCATCAGTTGGATCATAAAGCATGTTGATCTGGGAATTAGATGCATTCACAATTCCAAAGGGAAACCCATAGTAGCATTTTGACCCGAGGACCTGGAAAAATGTTATCACCTCGAAAAAGGAGAAAGCAATCTAGAAAATAAGATTCTTGAAGAGTTCCAACACACAGCTAAAGAACTGTGTCCCAAGTGGTACAAACCTGATAAACAATTCAAGCACATGCCCAAAGGAGGTTACCCCACAATTTCCTTGAGGAGACCCTACCAATATATGGTTTCTATGTTGTGCCAATTGTGTGGTGAACCAAATGCATCTCATTTCTCCCTATTGTACATGCCTTTAATATATTATTATGCAGACGAGGGAATTTTGTTCAATTGGGATGACATTTTATCAACAAATATGACAATGGATATCACCTCAGTCAGAGAAGACCATCCCGGGACCTTCCCAAGTTTTCATATGTCCTTGTATATCATAAAAATTATGTGTGTAGCCCATCAGTGCCCGAGGATGGGATGGAAATGGCATCCCTTAGACCAAACAATTCAAATATACTGCAACATGCTCTGGGAGAACAAGTATCGAACTGAATATCAAAAGATATGTGAACATTTCTTGGCTCCCCTATATGAATTCATATTTTACACAATGCCCCCATGCATGACTGATAAGGAAATATCCATCATAAGAACAATCAAGATTTTTTATATAATGAAAAATGTAACCTATATAAGAGTGTTCGGAGATATGAATCCCCCTCATCTGATTCCTTGGTTCGTGCCTGATAAATTAGTGCTCGAGGAAATCACGTATCAAACTATAATCCATGTAGTAGGGGGGATATTGTATCGGGGTAAAAATGAAATATGGTCACCACTACCACTATATGTAGGCACCTAATTCTTTGAAAACACCAAGAATGTGAAAGAAGAGGTAAACACTCTCTTGTTTTACCATTTTGGAGAAGAGTGGTTCCGAAGGCATGACCCCAAGAATGTCGTAAAAGACCATTTCAACAAAGTAGGGCTCCCTTGGGAATGAACGATAGAAATTTGGGATGAGGAGGAAGTACATCGAAATGCATGGACCTATGATGATGTTATATTCCAGAGGGGAGTTCAACTCATAGGAAGGATCACAGATGAAGAAAGAGAAAGAGAAGAAGCTCGAAAGAAGGAAGAATAGGAAACAATAAAAAGATCATCTCTCGTCTTTGTCTCTGTGCACTCGGGATCAATAGAAGAAGAATAAATTCCACCTGGTAATAAAAGGAGAGATAAGGAGAAGGTCTACAAGGAATAGAATGATGATGCCAAGAAGAAGAAGAAGATAGAAGCATTAAATGATAAAGCCAAAGCTGAAGTAACAACCTTAGTTGAAGTAGAAGCAAAGATCACAGCACAAAGGGATGTCGAACTAGAAGCAGAAATAAAAAAAGTAGCAGTGAAAGCAAGAGAAGCAACGAAAAAGGAAGCCAAGGAAGCAGCTGATAAAGAAGTCGAAGAAGAGAGACAAAAGAAAGATGTTGAAACTAGGAATGATGACACTCAACCAATGGATACTTACACCGAATAGGTATCCATATCAGGCACCAGCACACAAACACCATCCAGTGGTTTAAGACTAGGTCTTTGAGATCCATTTCAACCAAGTGAGGTCCCCAATCTAAGGAGCTTCACTTATGAAAGTAAGACTGGCAAGATCACGCAAGAGAAAGTAAATAAAGTGTCGACAACCCAGGGAATGTCAATATCATTCCTTATGCATGTTCCCATAATAGGAGATGTAGGAGAAAATACAATAGTCATTGTCTTTGTTGGCACTGCGTTCATGAATTCTAATGAAGATAATATTCAAAGGTTATGCTAGCAAAACCGAGAGAATGAAGCCATAATCAAGGAACTAGAACATAAACTCCTGCAAATGAAGGTAGATAAGATCATTGTCCATAGCTTCAGGGAAAGCACTGAGAAAGTAAGGAAAGAGATAGAAGAAGCCATCATAGATATGTATGCACATCTGCATCTCTTCCAACAAGAAACCACCACTATTATAGATTAGCACGGTCAAGTAGAAGCAAAGCTGACACAATTTAGCATGATTTGGGAAAGTATGGGTTACATCGACCAATGGATTATAGAGAATCCTAATGCACCAGCTAAGCTTTATCAACCCTCTAAAATGGAGAGGAAAAAATATGTCTATTCATTAGAATGTTTTCAAAAGGCTGGGCAAAGAGATGATAAAGAAACTACCAAATCAGTGGAAATAGGCTTGAAACTACACAAGGCCACTCAATAATTAATTAAATTGTGTCAACTTCCTCCATTAGAATAACTTGGGAAGAACTTGGTCATGGAGGAGTTGGTGGAAAAATTTCAAGACAACACTAATCATCAGTGAATAGTCACCGAATCAACCACCAAAGTGACCACATAGTTGATAGAGAAGCATATTGTATATTCCACCAAACACCACACCATGATCCGAGCATTCATTGCTACTTTGTCTAAAGATATGCAAGTTATCGAATACAACATAGCTATGCACATTGCAACACTAGATGAATTACTCTATCGAAGAATCATTTCTTTGTACAACCAGCTAGAGGTGTGGACAGTTTACCTCATTGAAAGGAATTCTAAATAAGAAAAAATAGAAATCAGAAATTGATATTACCTATATTCTATTTTGTCTTTTTCTCAACCAAATATTATTATGTCCTTATTATGTACACTTGTCACTAAGAAAAAGGAAACTGAATAGTTTGTAACAACTTCTTCAAGAGGAATGAAAAGAGTCACCTAGCAGTTACAAGTGATTGTTTAAAGGAAAGAAGATGCCCATTTTGTAGGGGCTCTTCAAGCACTGTATAGACTCAATAACTAATTAAACAACTTATACTCTGTTAATGAATATTGAGAATCCCTAGGGTCCATTTTTTGCAAGAAAGTATTTTTTTATGTGAAGTTGTAGTTGTTGTGAACTATTTCAAGTGGGATGTATGTTGTTCACATGGACTATAAGAATGTTTGTTTACTTACAGATTGATCCTATGCACTCGATGTTATTCTACAATTTTGATTATTCTTTCATATATATTCAAGTCATGAGCTTGTTGAGTTGTTAACGTATGCAGAAATATAATTTAGACTATTCTGGTTATATGTATGTATGCACATGTTTATGACCTTGCACCTTCATTTCAACTACCTATGTGGGGGTTTTATGTAGAGTTTGGTTTAATTTATAGCTCATCGGGTTACTTTAGTATGCTCCTAGCTAGGATAGGATAGGATAGATTAGCAATAGGCTAGTTTTATTTTAATACATAGTCTTCATCTACATATTTGCATTGCATAACCATCCATCATCCACATTCATCAATAGACTAGACCACAACTAGTAAAACACAAAACCAACAACGACAACACGGAAAAAATTTGGACGGGTCTCCTAAAACAAACGGTGCATAGTCTAGTTGGGACCGTGTACCGAGGAGTACCCCTTGTTGTCACAGGGTGAATTCTTCCCCGTCAACAAAATTGGCGCTAGAAGGAGGGACTAATTTTATGGCTTACATAAATGATCTGCAGAATTGTAATCAACCTTTAGAAAACAACCCCGGTCCTACTATGTTCTTTGTTATCAATTCTGAACAATAAGTTACCTACTAAGATACGAATCCAAATTTTGAAAGTGGCACAGGTAGCCCTGAAACTCATTCAGAGACTTGGTTTCGAGTACCACGAGAAGAGTTCTCTGAAATGTGTCATATTACATGTGTTTATGCAAAGCTACTTGGTAATATGCCAACAACTTATGAGATTCCGAGAAGGAAAGAAACCCACGTACAAAGACATGATACCCATCCCGATATCTACATTGATTCCATAGATGAGCTTATTGAAACTACAAGAAGTCCTAGTACCCTTGGGCCGAGTTTCCTATACCCTCATCGATCCCAAAGATAACCTGGAAGGTGAAAACCCATAAATCATTATAGAACAGATAATGGGTGAATGTAGAAACCAAAGGGTGGTAATCCTACGGTGGATGTCCCAAGGTCCCTTAAATTTAGTAGAACCCTTACATGAAATGCCTCGGAAATCGAAAAATATCCTTCCAAAATTCGATCCAAACAAATTTGGTTCACCAGAAGACCAAATAAACAACATTTTTTTAACCACTCATCTAGTGAATGTCCAGCATGAAGATGTGGTTTGCATTCTATTTCCTTACACATTTTCAAGAAGAGATTCTACATGGTATTTTAGTCTTCCACCTGATTCTATAACCAATTGGGATAATTTTGAGAGGGTTTTTATTAGAAAATTCAAGGAAAAGAAAACAACAATGTCTTTGTATAATGAATTAGGAGCCATTAAGATGGATAAAACATAAAAAGTAAAATATTTCAACCAGATATTTCTCAATGTCCTAACTAAGTTCATTGTTGATACAACCTCCAATAAATCCTTATCCATTGAATACTACATGACAACTCTTGTTCCTTCTATAGGAGTGTTTTTCAAATGAGCTAATAGGAACACTTTGGCCCTTAATTTTGATGAAGCTGAAACCGATGAAAGGGAACTATCTTCTTATGATCATCACCCACACTCTGAGGAAATCAAGTCAGTTGGGAATAAACCTTTAGTGATAACAAAACCACCCGAAAAGGATCCCAAATATATTGAAAATGTGGTAAATTTAGTTAAGAAATTATCAAACGAATTTGTTGATCTCAAAAATAATGTTGTTGAAAGATCATCAAAACCTCGAACCTTTCGCCATTTTTTTAAGAGATGATACAATCCACCAAGACCACCTGAACCCTCTTATATGGAAATAAATTTAGACAGCTTCAACAATGACAACTTCTTCTCTTGGACCATCAAAACTTAAATGACGAATAACCCACAAAATCCCAAATCGATACCACTAAGGAGGTTCCCCTAGAATTTGCTATGAATTTTTGGGACTAGTTTCCAGAATCAAATGATGAGCAAGTAGAAGAAATATTTGTGGAAGATACACCAGTAGTTAAGATTGCTCAAAGGAACTACAATTTAAAAATCAAAGTTCCATCTCCTATCATCCTCTATTCCAAACATGAAAATATCCTTCTTAGGAAGATCACTCCTCCTCCATCTACCTTAAAACCAAATTTCCCAACCCAAGGGAAAATCGGTGGCAAATTGGATAAGGTTGTTCTAGCCAACACAGACAAACAAAGTACATCTAATTCAGTCATGAACAACACCAAACTTAACACATCAGTAAACAACAACAAAACATGTGAGCTAAAATCAAGCCAAAAAATGAACAACCATAACATGCATGATCTAAACTACAATGTTATAGAAGACATGAAAAAGACAAAAGGAAACATATATATGTTTGATATCTGATGTAGGAGCATCACCTTCCAAGTCAACAATGCACACGTAGAGGTGAATGAATGACATCTCAGTAGGACCGAGTTTCAGAGATAAATCGATTGTTGGGATATTTTGTAAACAACATTTTAAAATTGTAACTTGTTTGTAAAGTCGTGAAGGACTGTAAGAGATTGCAGATATGGAGTGTTGACTATATCTGGAAATAATTAGTAGTTATTTTAATAGGAAAAAGTAGTTAACAACTTTTAGTTTGATAGGATAGATTTCAGACAGGACGAGAGAGCTCGTGGAGCCATTCCTTAGATATTTTTTTCATAGTTGTATTGTAATAGATAGACAGAATAGAGAGAATGAGATAGAGATCAGAGAGATCAATAGAACAGAGTAGAGTAGAAGAAACACTGTGTAAATTTGTTTTCATGAATGAATAGAATAGACACATTTGTCCCAAAATCCTTGGAATGTGTTCATTTCATGTGTGATTGAATGAATACTATATTTTGTATGTATGGTTTAGTTCATTTCGTTCATGCAAGACTATTCGAGAGATTGAATGTATGAGTTTGTGACAAAACTGGATGAGTTTCAATTGTTTCTCTTCTGACACTCGTATGCAAGGTGTGCATATCGAATGCAAGGAGCGCATCGATTGAGTCTTGGAGTGGATCAGAGAAGTTCATATATGACAAGAGAAACTTATACCAGGTGCAAGGTGTGCACAGCGTCAAGGAGTTATCAAAATCCTTTTAAGGACTGAAGCTCAAAAGAGATAACACTTTTCCCGAGTGTTGACGAGATCCTGGACTTGGACTCGTAGAAAGAACAAAGGTTCAAAACCTTTGAAGATTGATAAATCTTCCAAGCGGGGAGTTATCAGAAGATCAAGAGGAGGAGCGACCATGATCGTTGGATCACAATGAAGAGGATAGACAGTCATCGAATCAGAGGAAGGTGCAAGAGACTTATCACTTCGCATCACAGAAGAGAGAGAACCTATCAGGGTTGAACTTTTAGTTTTTCGAAGTCCGAAGAGCCGAAAGTACGAAGTAGAATCTCAGTCATCCGATGATAGAAATAGATCTGAGCCATCAGATTGTTCGAGGCAAGGATCAAGTCTTGGATCATCAGAAAGGATCTAGACCGTCAGATACTGTGAATTCTAGGAGGAAACAAGTTTGAAACTTGAAACACCCGAAGCGCAGAGAGCCGAAGGGCAGGAGCGAATATGGATCGTTGATCTAGGAGGATATGTGTCGATAGGTCGGAAGATCCAGGGGAAGGCAGAGGTTGAAGTGTTGAAACATCTGAAGCTCAAATACCCGAAGAGACACTTGGCAGAATATCTCGAGCTTCGGGAGAGTTGAAGTGGGTTTTTTAGTTGAGAACTGAGATCGACGGAGTGCGAAGACCCGAAGTAAGATCTCGACCGTGAGATATAAGGAAGACTTGGCACGAATATGTGAACTCTGGGTAAAGTCCCAAAGTGATTTGTAGCCGTCATATCTAAGAGGGACATGGTGTAGATCCATGCATTCTGGGTAAAGTCTCGAAGTAATCCTCGATCATTGGATCAGGAGGACACGCGTCAGGGGATCACAACCTTCGGATAAAAGCGTTTGGGAAAAGGAGAAGTTTGAGATTTGAGATCTCAGAAGTTTGAAGACCCGGAGGAGATCTCAACTGTCGATCAAGAAGAGGGTCGTTGGATCATTGATCCAAGTTGAATGGTCAAACACCCAAAGTGAAGGCAGGGTCATTGATTGGGAGGACAAGTGTTTGTAGATCGCTAGTTTCGAAGGATTGACATACGAAAGGAAGTTGGGTTTGAGATTTCAAATTCCCTAACTCCGTAATTGTGAAGAGATCTCGACCATTGATTCAGAGGAAGAATATATGGTCCATAGATTCAAAGGGCACAGATCTGATCTTCTATTTAGATGTTATCGTCAAGATCATGAGATCGACGATCCCATAGTATTGCGGGGACAAAAATTGCGAGTTTAAGATATCAAGGGTGGGCCGCAATTCAAACTGTGGTTCCATCAAGGGGACACGTGGAAGTTGTAGGAGAATTGCGGGCTCAAAAGCAGTTAGACTCCAAACCGCTTGTGGCCATGCCTGCAATCGTGTTGTCATAACCCAAGGTCACATCAAGAGAGGATTTATCTGAAAAGGAGATAACGTCGGCACTCTGAGTTTTCGTAGCAGCACGAAAGGAAAGGTCATGGGTTTCTTTCAAACCTACACCAGGAAGTCGAGGGGGTTTGTGTTTAGATATAGGGGGGGGGCGGCATTAAGGTGTTAATGTTTAAGATATTATTAGAGTTCTTTTCATTTCAATATATAACAATAGCATAAGATAGGATCACTGAGAAATACACAATCACAAGAGACACATCATTTATCCTGGGAAACCCTCATGAGGCAGAAAACCCAACAAGACTTCCTTATTATAGATAGCCAATACAATGCCAAGAGATAACTCAAAAAAGTACAAAAAGTCCTCTCCCAAAGATGCGCTTCTCTCTCTCTCTCTCTTCTCTAACTGCAACTCCAAAACTTGTCTCTCAAATGAGCAAGTGTGTGTGTCTAAGTGAGGTGCTAGCCTCCTTATTTATACAATTCTAACACGTGTGGAAGTGTCTCTTCACTGGCAGGGACAACTTCTCAATATGGGTGGTTATAACCACCTTTAATATATTCTGGGGCTTCTTTAATATATTCTAGGGTTGGCTTCTTATTCTGCCTATTACAATTACATTTTGACCAATATGCAAAAGGGGATTTGGTCCTTTACAATAGCTGACATGATCAATCCACAATGGGGGTTGATCCAATGAATAATATATCAAATAATAATCAGAATACACTTTGCAGTTACATTATTTCAACACTCCCCCTTAGCAAGAAGCGTATTTAAGTATATAGGGGCTTCCGCAGTGCAAGATATTAGATATTATTGAAATAGATTAATGACTTATACTACGCAGTTAATCCCAAAAAATAATATCTAAGAAGCGTAATCTTCAACAACATTAGGCGAGAGAGAGGACTGCATCATCAATAACATCAGGAGGACAACATCATCAATATCGTCTTGGAACACTGACTGGCATATCTATAAATCATCGACAACATCGTCATTCTCAAAGGAATGCAATCATCATCTGCATCAATATGAATTAGTATAAAACTAATACATCATCATCACAGTACGAGGTTGTCTCATCATCATAATATTGGACTAGATTTACACCATAGTTGTCAAGATGGAAGCACAACACTTGTCTTTCTTTACATCACAGCAATCAAGATGGAATAAAGATACTCGTCTTGCTTTATGTCACAACAATCAAGCTGAAAGCAAGATACTAGACTGGCTTTACATCACAACTATCAAGCTGGAAGCACAGTGCTAGTCTCATCTCATCGTCTTGCTTTACGTCACAACAATCAAGCTGGAATCAAGATACTAGACTGGATTTATGTCACATCTCTCAAGCTGGAAGCATAGTACTAGTCTCATCTCAACGTCTTGCTTTATGTCACAACACTCAAGTTGGAAGCAAGATACTAGACTGGCTTTACGTCACAACTCTCAAGTTGGAAGTACAGTACTAGTCACATCACAACAACTACTCTCCCTTTCGAGGAAGGTCCTTTTGGACTATACCAAGATTATCTAGAAAGTTCTCAAACTTTACAC
>ML817897.1:55661-77430 GCA_009831015.1 Picea engelmannii
TAAGACATGGTCTTTAATTTGTTCTCTTAACATCTTTGTGGGTGGCTCTTCATCTTCAACTGCATGGGCATGGTGCCTCTTTTGTTTCCTCTTGTATTCTTCTCGTCTAGTTGGACAAAATTTTGCAATGTGTCCCATCTTGTAACAATGGTAGCATTGTACAGATGAGTAATCTCTTTCCTTTCGTTGTCCTTTCTTCTGGAATCTCCTTGGATGAGATTCTTTATGACTAAATTTGTTTGGGGGTTGAGACTCTTTATAAGTCTCTTTCTGGAAATAAGAATTCTTCCTTCCTCCTTTAGTTTGAGTAGCAAGGGCTTGATCTTCATCTCTTGCTAGTAAAGCCTCTCAGTTAGCTACTCTTGTTTCTTCTTGGATGCATTCTTCTCATAGACCGTCAAACTTTAGTTTCTCCGTTCTGGCACAAATCGTTTGGATGAATGAATCCCAAGGTCTTGTGAGACCATTTAGGGTCGTCATTATAAGTTCGTCTTCCTCTATAGTATCTCCAATTGCTTCTAGTTTTTCTTTGAGTTGGGATATTCTGGAGAAATATTCTTGGATTGATTCTCCTTTCTGCATTCTTGTATTCTTGAGCTGAGTTCTAAGATTCATCTTCTGGTTTATGTTCTTTCCTTCAAATAGTCTATTTAGGGCATCAAACATTTCTTTCAGAGTCTTCTTTGATGACACATAGGGAATCAGGTGATCTTAGATTGAATCTGTAATGATTCTTTTGGCCATGATTGTGTCCTTTTGGTGCTTTTCTTTCCCTGCAGCATCATCGGGATCTGACACTTCTTCTTTGATGAATATTGCTAGGTCATTCTCTTTAAGAATGAGACCAATCCTAGACTTCCAAGCATAGAAGTTTTTGACATCTTCTAGTTTGTCAACAAGCTTAACGCTTGCAGACATCTTCTACCTGAAGCTGGGAAAATGTCCAAAAAATGAAAGTGTTCAAAATCAAATTCTAAACTCACCAGGAGGTGCGCTTGGCTGAGGCAAGTAGCTTGGTGTGCTTGGATCTGAGAAAATCCAACTTTTACCCCTCCAAACTTGATCTGTGGATTTATGGACTGGTGCTTCTGGTTTTCTAGTACCTCTGGTACTCTAGTACTTCTGGTACTTCTGGTTTTCTGGTACTTCCGGTACTTTGTGAAATTAGGGCTTCACTTTCCGGGAGATCTATCCACTGAAGAGGTGCGCTGAAGGTGCCAAAATGATCCTTGAGGGAGGGAACACTTTTCTAGATGGTTTTAGGGCTGAAATACCTCACCAACAAAAAGCTGTAATTTGCATGTACGACAATAGTGATGTTTTTCACTTTCTCTTGTGAAAGATTCTCTCTTAAACTTAGCTCTGATACCATGTTAATGTTTAAGCTATTATTAGAGTTCTTTTCATTTCAATAGATAACAATAGCATAAGATAGGATCACTAAGAAATACACAATCACAAGAGACACATCATTTATCCTGGGAGACCCTCATGGGGCATAAAACCAACAAAAATTCCTTATTATAGATAGCCAATACAATGCTAAGAGATAACTCAAACAAATATAGAAAGTCCTCTCACAAATATGCGCCTCTCTCTCTCTTCTCCAACTGCAGCTCCAAAACTTGTCTCTCAAATGAACAAGTGTGTGTGTCTAAGTGAGGCACTAGCCTCCTTATTTATACAAGTCTGGCACATGTGGAAGTGTCTCTTCATTGGCAGGGCCAACTTCTCAATATGGGTGGTTATAACCGCCTTTAATATATTATGGGGCCGACTTCTTATATGGGGCCGACTTCTTATTTTGCCTATTACAATTACATTTTGACCAATCTGCAAAAGGGGATTTGGTCCTTTACAATAGCCGACATGTTCAATCCACAATGGGGATTGATCCAATGAATAATATATCAAATAATAATCAGAATACACTTTGTAGTTACATTATTTCAACATAAGGTTCTAGAGAGTCTTTCGACTCAAGAATCAGAGATCCATTGATCGGGAGGTCGCACAACCCTACGGGGGAGTAGGGGGGTTGCATCAGGTGGTGTCATATATGATATTGAGTTTGTTTGCAGATATCAGACGAAAGGAGAAAGGGGTAAGTTGATATAATTTGTGGTATCAAATTTTTTATTTATGTTTGTAGGTGACGCAGTGAAATCATGCCACCCAGAAGGCCTAGAGTGAATGAAGAAATGAAAGAAGAAATGAGGTGACTCGGAATGAGATTGGATGCCATGGAAACAATGCAGAGAAGAGCACCAAACGCTGGAGATATCAATGAAGATGAGAGTGAAGAATAAGAGGTCGAAGAAAATTTAGCAGAGGATGTTGCACAAGATCGCTTAATAAAAAAAAATTTAAGAATAGGAGCCATAGCGAGAATATAGGTATCGATGTATGAAGGCAATTTAGAAGTTGAATAATTGTTAGATTGGGTACGTGCTATGGACAAATGCTTCGATTATGAAGATATTGAAGAATACAATATGGTGAAGCATGTAGTGACAAGACTGAAAGGTCATGCAGCGCTATGGTGGGATGAAATTCAAGTCGAATGCAGGAGAAATGGTAAGCATAAAATTAAAAACTGGGATAGGATGGTAGCTAAGGTGAAAGCCAAATTTATCCTGAAGTATTACCAAATTAATCTTTACAAAAGGTTGCAAAGCCTGAGATAGAAAGGTTTATTAGTGAAGGAGTACACTGAATAATTTTACAGACTGAACATCAAGGATGGACAGAAGGAAAATGAAGATGAAAAGACAACCAGATATATCAATGGGCTGAGATATGAAATCCAAGAGGAGATCAACATGATTTCGGTGAGTACAGTCGAGGATGCTTATCAAACAACCTTGAAAGCTGAAGAAAAAATGGCCAGGAAGCAATGCCAATGAAGCATAGGAGGAAACTCAAGTAGAGGTAAGGGAACTACCAGAGAGAATTTCTAGAAGTGGAAGCATGAAGCTGACAAACAACATAGTCACCATGATAAAGGTGGAAGTTATAAAGAAGGACAACATGGAGGAAGGAGATCGTTTTCTAGAGGAAGAGGATGAGGAAGAGCCAGAGGAGGCGTAGTGAGATGCTATACCTGTGGAAAGCAAGGGAACAAGTCTTTGGAATGTATCGAGAGAAAGAATGAAGGAGGAGGTGAAGCACACGTTGTTGAATCACAGAAACATGTGGAAGTAGAAGAAACAGAAGGAGGAAGGAACCTCATGATGAGGAAAATTATTCTTAAACCAAAAAATGAACTAGAGGAACTAGTTCAAAGAACACGTCTGTTCAGAACTGCTTGCAAGGAGAAAGACAGATTTTGCAAGGTGATCATAGATAGTGAGAGCACTAACAATCTAGTATCCACAGAGATGGTGGAGAAGCTAGAGCTGAAGAAAACTGCACATCCAAACCCATACAAGGTATCGTGGTTGCAGAAAGGACATCAAGTAATGGTAAGTCAACAATGCCAAGTTGAATTTAAAATAAGAGGTTATAGGGATGAAATATTATGCGATGCAATTCCTATGGATGTCTATCATATTTTGTTGGGAAGGTCATGGTAGTATGACCGAAAAGTTATTCTGATGGAAGGAAGAATACCTATACCCTATAAAAGAATGGTAGGACACATATGTTGTTACCCATAGAAGACAAAGAGAAAAAGAGAGAAGCTAGTTCAAGCATACTTCTCATGAGTGGGAAGGAACTCTTGAAAGAATTCAAGAAGGAAAAGGAAATGCAGTTTGTTGTAGTGAGGAAGCCTAGAGTTATCCTTACAAATACTTCTATGGAATAGTTGCCTATAGAAATCCAGGAACTGTTAGAAAACTTTGTTGATATAGTAGTGGATGAGTTACCACACTCATTTCCACCCATTAGGAGTATAAGCCATCATATTGACCTTATTCCAAGAGCTAGTTTACCAAACAAAGCTTATAGGTTGACACCTAGAGAGAATGAGGAGGTCAAAAATAAAATCCAAGAGTTGTTGGATAAAGGTTTAGTCAGGGAAATCCTAAGCCCATGTGCAGTACTGACTGTGCTAAGTCCAAAGAAAGATGGGGGATGGAGGATGTGTACAGATTCTTGAGCCATTAACAAGATAACCATTCAGTATAGATTCCCTTTACCGAGGATGGATGATTTGATGGACTGTTTGAGTGGAGTGAGCAATTTTTCCAAGATAGAATTGAAAAGTGGATATCATCAAATAAGGATGAGAGAGGGATATGGATGGAAAGCAACATTCAAGAAAAATGAAGGATTGTTTGAATGGTTGGTCATGCCATTTTGGTTGACAAATGCACCAAGCACATTTATGAGATTGATGAATGAAGTGTTGAAAGACTTCATAGACAAGTTTGTCATAGTATATCTAGATGAAATACTAATCTTCGGTAAGACAAAGGGAGAACATTTAAGACATTTGACATCAGTGATGGAAAAGTTGTAGCAAGAGAAGTTGTTGATAAATTTGAAGAAAAGTTCTTTTATGAAGAAGGAACTCATATATTTGGGCTTTGTGATCTCTTCAAATGAATTGAAGATGGATCCGAAAAAGCTAAGAGCAATCAAAGAATGGCCATCACCAAGCAACATATTTGAGGTAAGAAGTTTTCATGGGTTAGCAAGATTTTATAGAAATTTTATCAGAAATTTTAGTGGTATATGTGCACCCATGTTGGACACTGTGAAGAAGAAACACAAGTCCTTCAGGTGGACAGAGGAAGCTGAAAAAGGTTTCAAAGTGTTGAAGGAGAAGATCACAGAACAACCAATTCCAATCTTGCCAGATTTTGGAAAAAACATTTCAAGTGAGATGTGATGCAAGTGGATTTGCTATTGGAGCAGTCTTAAGTCGAGATAATAATCCATTTGCTTATTTCAGTGAGAAATTGAATGACTCCAAGAAGAATTATTCTAAATATGACAAAGAATTTTATGCAGTGATTCAAGATTTGAAGAAGTGGAGACACTATCTTATTCCCAAAGAATTTGTCTTGTACAGTGATAATCAGGCTTTGAATTTTATTACTAGGCAAGAAAAGTTGAATCAGAAACATGCAAAATGGGTAGAATTTATGCAAAATTTTACTTTTGTTATTAAGCACATTGTTGTAACTGCTAACAAAGTTGTAAATGCTTTGAGCAGGAGGATTTTGATTGTATAGGAATTCCAAGTGGGGACCTTAGGGTTTCAACACCTCAAAGAGATGTATAAAGAATACATAGATTTTAAGGAGGCTTATGAGGCATGAAAGAATCCTTTATTGGGAGAAAAAATCCCATGGATTGAATATTTGATCCAGGATGGATTATTGTTCAAATAAAGCCAATTATACATCCGAAATGATCAATGAGATATAATTTGATGAGGGAGAAACATAGCGGAGGTTTAGTTGGACATTTTGGTCACGATAAGACATTTTCACAGCTGAGAAATTCATACTATTGGCCGAGAATGAGAGAAGAGGTGAAAATTTTTGTGAACAAATGCATAATTTGTCAATATGCAAAAGGAAGACAACAAAACACTGGTTTGTATCAACCATTACCAATTCCATAAAGGTTGTGGGATGCAATCAGTATGGATTTTTTTTGGGGATTGACTAGAACTCAAAAAGGGAGTGATTCCATATTTGTTGTGGTGGACAGATTTTCAAAAATGGCCCATTTCATACCATGCCAGAAGAAAAATGATGATACACACATAGCTAATTTGTTTTTCAGAGAGGTAGTAAGACTACATGGATTGTCGAGGAGCATAGTCTCAGACAGGGACACCAAATTTGTAGGACACTTTTGGAGGACTCTATGGAAGAGGCTAGGGATGAACTTTTCCTTTGGTTCAGCATATCACCCTCAGATAGATGGACAAACTGAAGTAGTAAATAGGAGTCTCAGAAACTTGTTAAGAAGTTTAGTCACTGAGCAAGGTCGACAATGGGATCAGATTATGGCACAAGCATAATTTGCATTCAATAATTTAGTGAACAGGAGCACAGGAAAAAGTCCATTTGAAATTATGTATGATATACAACCAAGGGGGATTATAGAGTTGAGAGAGGAGTAGAGCATTTCACAACAGAAATGCAGAAACTCCATGACAGAGTCATAGAGAAGCTACAGGACAGAAGCCAAAAATACAAGAGCAGAGTTGATCGAAAGAGGAGAGAAGTTCAATTCAAAGTTGGAGATGAAGTTTTATCTCATTTGAGAAAATAAAGGTTTCCAAGGGGAACGTATAACAAATTGAAGATGAAGAAGATAGGACCATGCAGGATTCTTAGAAAATTCGCAGCCAATGCTTATTAAATTGAGTTGCCAGACAATGTTGGGATATCGTTGATATTCAATGTTGCAGACCTGTATCCTTACAGGAGAGATGAAGAAGGAGAATCAGATGATTAGAAAGAAATTCAGTGGGAAGAGAAATTGCCCACAACAAAAAAACCTCAGATGGAGAAAATAATTGAACAGAGGGATGGAAAGAAAACCAGGAGGAAGACATATCCTGAATACTTAGTGAAGTGGAAAGATCATCCAATGGAAGATGTCAGTTGGGTTACAAAACTTGATATTTTGAAGCGTGGAAAAACAGTGCAGGAGCTCATGGATAGGAGTCCATGAAATTTTTTAACCAGAGGAATATGATGCAGGAGCATCACCTTCCAATTCAACAACGCACGTGTGGAGGTGAATGAATGACATCTCAGCAGGACCAAGTTTCAAATCAAACATTTATTTCATAGATAAATTGGTTGTTGGGATATTTTGTAAAAAACATTTTAAAATTGTAACTTTTTTGTAAATTCGTGAAGGACTGTAAGAGATTACAGATATGGAGTGTTGACTCTATCTGGAAATAACTGGTAATTATTGTAATAGGAAAAATTAGGTAACAACTTTGAGTTTGATAGGATAGATTTCAGACAGGACGAGAGAGCTCGTGGAGCCAGTCCTTAGATAGTTTTTTCATTGTTGTATTGTAACATATAGACATAATAGAGAGAATGATATAGAGATCAAAGAGATCAGTAGAATATAGTAGATTAGAAGAAACACAATGTAAATTTGTTTTCATGAATGAATAGAATAGACAGAGTTGTCCCAAAATCCTTGGATTGTGTTCATTTAATGTGTGATTGAATGAATATTATATTTTGTATGTATGGTTTAGTTCATTTCGTTCATGTAAGACTGTTCGAGAGATTGACTGTATGAGTTCGTGACAAAACTGGATGAGTTTCAATTGTTTGTCTTATGACACTCGTATGCAAGGTGTGCATCTTGAACATAAGGAGCACGTCGATTGAGTCCCGGAGTGCCTCAGTGAATTTCAGAGAGAACAAGAGAAACTTAGACCAGGTGCAAGATGTGCACAATGTCAAGGAGCGACCAAGCTTCGAAGAACCAGTGCAGAGGAACGCCAGGTGGGTGAGAAGAATTTATTTCCAAGAAATCCTTCGATTTGAGTTATCGAAATCCTAAGAACGCAAGGTCCGCATGGGAGATCTAAATCCTTTTAAGGACCGAAGCTCAGAAGAGATAACACTTTTCTCGAGTGTTGACGAGATCCCGGAGTCAAAATCGTAGAAAGAACAAAGGTTCAAAACCTTTGAATATTGATAAATCTTCCAAGAGGGGAGATATCAGAAGCTCAAGAGGAGGAGCGACCATGATCATTGGATCGCAATGAAGAGGATCGACAGTCGTCGGATCAGAGGAAGGTGCATGAGCCTTAGCACTTCGCAGCATAGACGAGAGAGAACCTATCGAGGTTGAACTTTGAGGTTTCTGAAGTTCGAAGAGCCAAAACCTCGAAGTAGAATCGCAGTCGTCCGATCATAGAAACATATATGAGCCATCAAATTGTTCGGGGCAAGGATCAAGCATCGGATCATCAAAAAGGATCTGGACCATCAGATATTGTGAAGTCCGGGAGGAAGAAAGTTTGAAACTTGAAACACCCGAAGCACAGAGAGCCGAAGGGCCAGAGCGAATTTGGATTGTTGATCCATGAGGATACGCGTCGATAAGTTGGAATATCCAGAGGAAGGAGGATATTGAAGTGTTGAAACATTTGAAGCCCGAATACCCAAAGAGACGAGAATCATCAATCTGTGAGGAGACACTTGGTAGTAGATCTCGAGATCTGGGAGAGTTGAAGTGGGTTTTTTAGTTGAGAACTGAGATCGCTGGAGTGCAAAGAACCGAAGTAAGATCTGGACCATGAGATCTAAGGGAGACATGGCATGAATCTGTGAACTCCGGGTAAAGTCCCGAAGTGATTTGTAGCCTCTATATCTAAGAGGGACGCGGTGTAGATCCATGAATTCCAGGTAAAGTCCTGAAGTAATCCTCGATCGTTGGATCAGGAGGACACGTGTCATTGGATCACAGCCTTCGAATAAAAGCATTTGGGAAAAGGCGAAGTTTGAGATTTGAGATATCAGAAGTTCGAAGACCTGGAGGAGATCTGGACCATCAATCAAGAAGAGGGTCACTGGATCGTTGATCCGAGTTGAACGGTCAAACACCCAAAGTGAAGGAAGGGTCATTGATTGGGAGGACAGGTGTCCGTAGATCGCTAAATACAGAGGATTAACATACAAAAGGAAGTTGGGTTTGAGATTTCAAATTCCTGAAGTCCAGAATTGCGAAGAGATCTCAACCATTGATTTAGAGGAAGAATATATGGTCTGTAGATTCGAAGGGTGCATATCTAATCCTCGATTTAGATGTTATCGTCAAGGTCATGAGATCGACAATCCCGTAGTATTGCGGGGACATAAATTGCGAAGATTTTCAGATATTGAGGGCAGGGCACAATTCAAACCGTGGTTCCATCAAGGGGACATGTGGAAGTTGTAGGAGCATTGCGAGCTCAAAACTAGTTTGACTCCAAACCCCTTGTGGCCACGCTCGCAATCACATGGTCATAGCCCAAGGTCACATCAAGAGAGGGTTTATCTGAAAAGGAGCTAATGTTGACACTCTGAGTTTTCGCAGCAACGCGAAAGGAAAGGCCGTGGGTTGTTGTCATACCTGCACCAGGAAGCCGAGGGGGCCTGTGTTTAGATACAAGGGGGGACCATTAAGGTTCCATAGAGTCTTTCGACTCAATAATCAGAGATCCATTGACCGGGAGGTCACGCTGCCCTACGGGGGAGTAGGGGGCCTGCATCAATATCTCTTCATTACCACAACAACATGACCTACTGCATGATGCTTTTAACCCCAGTAATACTCAGAAAAAATTCATTTCTACTACTAATAGCATCTCTCCAAATGACGAGTCAAAAAAGTTACAAAAATTGGAAATCACAATAGCTATAAATGTAGCAAGCATGGGCGCATACTCAAAATCTCAGGTTCCATCTTTTCTGCTCACTTATGAAATTTTCAATTTCAATGTCCATAATTGTTTGGAAGATTTAGGTGCATCCTCTAACATCATGCCTTTTTTCAGTATGCAAAAATATAAATGTTATCCCACAAATAACTAAATGAGGATCATACAATTGGATAGAACAGATGTTAAAGTGAAAGGAGAACTTAAAGATGTCTTAATTAGGCTTGCATCCGACCCTATAGTGCATCAAACTATAGATATTGTTGTTGTTGACATACTGGAAAGTTATGGTTTGTTGTTAAGAAAGGATTGTTCGACCAAATTTCAGGGCTATTTTTCCACTAATTGGTCCCACCTGTGGCTACCTTATAAAGGAAAAGAAAATCGGATTCGGGTAAATAGCGAATCTCACATGAAACACACGGTTACGAAATTGGAAGGTAGGAACGAACCTATCAGTTTTGCGCATTCTGTTTTGTGTAACTATTTATTTGAGACTGACCATGGATGGTATGAAGCGCAAACATATGAAGTACAACCAGATTTACAATATGAACTCCTCACACGAGCACATAATAGTGTTTGTAACACATTAACTAACTTAGGTTTTATCTCAATTAACAAAACAAAAATTTCTAACATGTGGTCTATGTTCTTTGATGGCTCTAGGAAACAAGAAGGAGCTAGGGTGGGATGTGTGTTGATCAATCATGAATAACGTAAGATACTTAGATTCTATTGCCTATAATTCGAATGCACCAATAACACTGCAAAATATGAAGCCTTAGTCCAAGTTCTAAAAAAGGACATTTATCTCAAGGTGAAGTACCTTAAAGTGTTCGGTGATTCATAAATAATCATTCGATAGGTAAGAAATACCAATCATTGCCTATCACCACATCTAAAATAATATCAACAAGAGGTATGGAGCCTTCTCTACTCTTTCAATGCATTCAACATCACTTTTATACCTCGTAGTCAAAATATTGCTGCAAATATATTGGCCAACGCAACATCTAGGTTCATACCTCCTAATGATGGTTTTTCCATTGAAATGATATTCATGCCTTCAATACCAGATAAAATCACAAAATGGAGAGTATTCAACAATGATATTCATATTATCAACTTTCTTACGAGTTCAAGTAATTCCCAAGATGCACTGATTGATGATGAGGCTCATTAGCAAGACCTATAGAATTATAAGGATGAGACAAGCAAAGTAAAAGAAAATTGTGTACCAAACAATGTTCTAACCCTTGAGAAACTATTCGATTTGCAATCTAAGTTTAGGAGGCTTGCTAATTTGAAGACCAATAGTTCAACCATGATGCATTAGTTGGTCAATTTAGGGACCTCTGAACATCCCAAGTACGTCAACTTGGGCACTTGTTGTTTAGAGGTAAAAAACACACATTCACATAATTGTTCAAGACATATCGAGATGTCTTTTCTTGGAATTATGAAGATATAAAGACTTATGACACCTGGATAATCCAACATGTAACCCCATTAAAAAGGGTGTTGATCCATTCCAGCAAAATCTTTGAAAGATACATCTGACTCTCAAACCTTTTATCTAGAAAGAACTGAAGAAACTATTATATGCCCGAATCATTTTCAAAGTTCGTAATTTAACTTGGGTATCTAACATGGTGCCTGTTAGGAAGAATTCAGGAGAAATAAAAATATTTATAGATTTTTGGAACCTGAATCGAGCTTTTGAAAAACATAAATATTATGTACCCCCCATGTAACAGATCTTGCAACTCGTCTCTAGCTCCAAGTTGTTTTCTTTATTGGATGGGTTTTCAGGATACAACCAGGTTCTTGTGGCAGAACCTGATCGATTGAAAACCACATTCAATACTAAGTGGGGGGCATATGCATGTATAATAATTTCATTTGGTTTAATGAATGCAGGTGCTACATTTAAAAGGGAAAACGATATTACGTTCAAAGGCTTAATCGGTCAAAGCATGGTGGTCTATATTGACGATGTCAATGTTTATTCAAAGAAAAGAGAAGATCACCCAAGACATCTGAAACAAATATTTGAACAATGTAGAAAGTATGGGATCTCATTGAATCCCAAAAAGACTATTTTTCCTATTTCAAAATGAATACTACTAGGGCATGTGATTTCCAAAGATGAAATTTCGGTGGACCCAAAAAGAAAAAAATCCATTCTGCAAATCCCTCCACCACATAGTAAGAAATCAATGGAATCCTTTTTCGGAAAAATCAACTTCGTGAGAAGATTCATTCCAGACCTTACCTAAATTTCTAAACCACTTCAATGAATGATTAAGAAAGATGTTCAATTCAAATGGACACCAGTGGCGAATGAATCATTTGAGAATATCAAAGCCTCCATGGTTATTGCCCCATATCTATGAATTTTGGATTTCACCAAGGATTTATTATTGTACACCTTTGTTTCTGATCATTTTCTTGCATCAGTGCTCACATAGAAGGATGAGAAAGGAGATGACTACCCCAATTCATTCATGAGCACTAGTGATCCAGATTATTTTCGGCATGAAATGAGAGCGTAGATATAATAAATAAATGTACAGAGATATCTCATATATCCAATAATATAACATAAATATATCAAAGATGCAACCATAAACACAGAGATACAGTAATACACAATTTCTATTAATGAGCAAAATGTACAAAACTGTAGAAATATAGAGTGAAAGACTTGCTAGAATGGTGGCAACTTATCTCTGAGAAGAGATGTGAAAAATACTCGCATTCACAAGAAGATGATTACAATGAGGCTATAAAGGCCTTTTTAACATAAATAAAATCCAAAACCATAACCCTGAAAGATGAAAATCCAAGAGTTTTGTGGACCTCGTTTTGGGTAGTTTGGTGTATCAACTTCCTGGGGGTGTAACTTTGGCATACAATCTTCGTTTGGGGATAACAGTAGCTCGTTGGAAAGGTATCGTTGATTAGATTCATTTTTGGTGCTCAATGAGAGCCTTTGGATATCATTGAGGTTCTCTATCCTGAAAAAACTTCATTTAGGCCCTCAAAATGGCCCCGAAAGTTTAGGAACCGAAAACCTGCTAAAAATAGTAAATTTATAGAAGACTGTTTGTGCTAGTTGGAATAGGTGGGTGGCCACTGATATCCACCTAGATCAACTAGACTACAAGGTGTTGATATGAACTACCCACTAGTGGAAAAAAAAGCTTTCACTATCCATAAATAAATTAAACAGTTCAGACCTTACATTTTGAAGAATCACACGAAATTTATCATCCCTCATCTAGAGGTCAGATCTCTTTTCATCCAAAGAGATATGGGAGAGAGATGAGGAAATTGGATGATGGCCTTACAATAATATGACCTGGATTTTAAACTAGCCAACATCGTTAAAGGTTAGGGCCTTTGTAAACATGTGGCACAGGATATTGATGATGAAGATCAAGAAGAGAACGAATGGCAAGAGGAACTAACGATGTATACACAATAGGATCCTTACATCCCAACAGTTTAAGGATCATATTATAATGATCTCAAGTATTACCTTCAACACAACACAAATCTAGATCACCTCAACCCCAAACAGAAAAGAGCACTCAGACTAAAGTCTCTACAATATCAGTTGGTACATGGCATTATGTTTCGAAAGAACTATGATGGAGTACTACTTTGGTGCCTCGAAAATTAAGACACTGATAAAGTCCTTAAAGGTATGCATGATGGACCAGTAGGAGGCCATTTCTTAAGAGACACAATAGCTCACAAGATATTGAGGGATGGATACTACTGTCTTACACTGTTCAAAAATGCCCATGCATTTTCACGAAGTTGCAAAGCATGTCAAAAAGACGCAGAAAGAGAGTATAAAGTTGTTTCTCCACTCCAACTTGTTGTTTTTTAAGACACTTTTGAACAATGGGGGTTGGAAATCATTATCAAGATTGATCCCCATTCCTTCAACCAACACAAGTATATCCTAACCACTACTGATTATTATATGTGGTGGACTGAAGAAATACCTATGATCAAGGTGAATGAAGGAGTAGTGATTAATTTCCTTGAACAATACATTATCACAAGGTTTGGGGTACTTAACTCTCTCATATTTGATAATGCAACTTATTTTTCATCATTGAAGTTATCTAAGTTTTCTTTAGAAAAGTGAATTACATTGAAGTAATCAACCAACTAATATCCTCAAGGTAATAGTTTGGATGAGTCCATAAACAAGAACCTAATATGTATCCTCAAACGAACCGTAGTTGATCACCAGAGAAATTGGCACAATGCTCTACAAAATGCTCTCTGGGTTGATCGTGTCACACATAATGCCTCTATAGGGACTTATCCATATTTCCTTCTCTATGGGAAACAAATTATTTTACCATCGAACATCTACCTTCCTTCCCTACAACTCACCCAACAGTCTCCAAGGAGAGAATGTCCCATCGTCCAAAGATGTATCAATACCTTGTTGAACCTAGAAGAAAATCATGTCAAGGCTAAAACAAAATTTGAAACTCATCAATAGATTGTTAAATGTTGGTTTGATAAGAAATATGTTGGTGAGAAATAGTTCCAAGTTGGGGATTTAGTCCTCAAATGGGACAAGCCACATGAAGATAAAAGGAAGCATTTGAAATTCCAACAATTATGGCTTGATCCCTATGTTATCAAAGAGAAGATTGTCCAGAATACTTATCGGTTACAAAATATCCAATGGGAAGCTGACCTCCTCCCCATTAATGGCCATATTCTCAAGCACCACATTAGCTATCCTTTGTGGTAGATCCTCCTTTGTATATAAATAAAATTTTGATTTTCAATTTTTTTATTTCCCTCTAACTTTTACTTTGTTTTTTGTTTGTTTTTCATCATTTTCTAGTTTGTTCGATTTTCGTACTTTTGTTTTACTTATTTAAAAAAATAAATACAACCCTTGGTTTCTCAAATATTTGATAGCTTATTCCTGGTTATGATTCTAAATCATAGCACATTTGGTGCCAATAGCCTAATAAATATATAACCTAGCTTCTAGACACATCCCATCTTAATCATATAGCTTTTTTATGCATCACCCCAAGACAGATCCAGTAGAGGAACATAGCTCATCACTATACGAGCATCGTACATTTAATACGACAAAGCAAGGAACTAAGGACCCTACCTAAGAACATATCTGTATATTGTTAGGACTAAAAGGAATTGTTTTGGGAAGATATGTATGTATTATTCTAGATACCATTACTAAAGGATTTATCTCATCTATAATCAAGTTAGAAAATATCACTATCATTGGTGTCATCCTTAGTGCCTTTAAAGGAAAACTGAAATCCCCCCATCCACCTCTCTCTAGGCATAAGAGAAACAAATTTTAAAAAGGTAAAGGCTTGGGTAAAGGCATTCCATATCACATGGGACATGAAAGTATCTTCGTCGAGGACATGGACGCTCCCTAGCAACAGAGCAAGGCTTGTGACACCATGGTGACTCCAACGGGGCTATGGACACTCGTTGGCAGCGGAGAAACACCAGAGAAATGAATTACAACTTGCATTCTATAAATTCCTGATGTTGTGTTTCCCTATAATACTCCTTATTCCTCCCCCTAGATCATTTATTATATGAATAAGAAATCCGTAAAATTTAATCTGGTCTGAGGCATGGTCCTAACCTCCCCTTTGTATCACCCAAATGTTGTCTCGTCAAAACTTGAGCTATTGGACCTATTCTTTCTCTCTTGGGTTGTGAATGATAATTCAATTTCCCCTTGAAATATGTGTGTGGATACCATTTTACAGAGATTCAAGGCTTCACCCAGTGTGTTTCCATTTGTTGTGCTAGGCACTACAACCCTCCATTTTCTTGTAATCTATTTGTAAAATCCTCTCAAGAAAATGGGGCCCCTTATATTTTTCAAATTTGAAAATATCCTCCAATGGTTTCTTTATATCGCTCTAAATCTTGTTTATCAAGCTTCCTTTTTCCAACCAAGTCGTTTTTCTCAATTTGGAACACTTACAAAATTTCAAGCTAAGTTTTTATTGTTTTCGGGTAAGTTAATTGAAAATCCCCCAATGTTCATCAGAGGAATTAAAATTAACTCCTCCGATGAATATCGAAGGAGTTTCCTCCAACTTCATTGATAGAAAATGAGCCTCCCTTCCAATCACAAAAGATTTCATCGCAAAAGTTAGTGACAACTCCTTCGATGCATCAGAGGAGATAGCACTAACTTCTCTGATACATCGAAGGAGTTATTATCGCCTCTCTGAATGAGATACAACAGAGTTAATGGAAATTCTTCCGATATACATCGGAGGACTTCCCATGAGGTTTTTTGATGTATATCGATAGACTTTCCATCAAATTCGTTGATTAAAAAATCTCTTCACCAACTGCATTTAAGGCCTAGACTCATGCAATTTCATATATATAGGCACTTGACCTCCTCAATCAGTAGTGTCAGGTGAATTTCCAAAAGAATAAGAATAGGATTTGAGTCACCAAGCATAAATATCAAATTCCCTCACCCTCAACTAACCCCTCTTGACACATGTCACTAAACCACTAGGTAATCCCTCAACATTCCTTTGGAATTCTTTCTAGGGTTAGGTATATTTATGTTATTGTTTTTTTATCCATTGGTGCAATAGAAACCACAGGGAACCCCATGACCATTACGATGACCTTCTTCACCTATGCCCTTCCATAACCCTATTTCCTTGTCAAACCATCAAGGTTATAGCAGATCCTTCCCAGTCGATTCTAGAGCCTATGTCCTACCACAACCATGGTATGATAAGAAATACCATCAATACTTGCATAGCCTCAGATATTACTCAATTTATATAGCTCGCATTCCTTTTCATGAAAAAAAATGCTACCTTAACATGGATCGAAGGATTAGCTACAAGAGCAAGTCTCAAAATCCCTTGATAAAAAATTTCAATTTTGAGCTCGGGGTAAATATTTGCAATAAAGCTTAGGGAAAAGCATTACCATTTCATTCTTTTGCAGTGATCAAAAAATAAAAAATATTCCTCAATATTTGTCAATAAATATCGATAAACTTAGACTTAACATCCCCGATCAACTGCAGGGAAGTTGACCCCACCATCTCCGCTACTCATAAGCTCATCAGAACATCTCTTGTTAACTTCTCCAATTGTATAAGAGGAGTTCACACAAAATCCTCTAGTACGATCAAAGGAGTTAAGCTTAACTTCACTGAGTCTCTTTAACCCTTTGCATAACTGAGATCTTAACTTCAACTATGTCAATAATTATCATATCTCTTAACTTCAACTATGTCGATATTCATCAGAGAACTTTTCATTAACTTCTATGATTTTCATCGGAGAAGTTGAAATTAACTCAGCCAATTTTTAATTTTAAGCATTTTTTAAGCCATGTTCTTCTTTGTTTTTCACCAGACTACCAACCATGCATTTTTTCATTCTATCATCTTCGGATGATGATTTCCCACCAAAACTCAACTCAAGCAAGTCCTCTGGTATTTCAATATTCTTAGTTAGACTAAATTTCACATTATCTTTTATTTTAATCTTCACACTAATTCCACCTTTTCCTTGCAAATCCAAATATGGCTCCTAAAAGAAGAACAAGAAAGGATTTTGTCACTGAGTTACCCCACAATTTTCTTGAGAATACCCTACCAATATATTGTTGCTATGTTGTGTCGGTTGTACGATGAACCATATGCATCTCAGTTCTCCCTATTGTACATGCCTTTAATCTATTATTGTGGAGACGAGGGATTKCCATTCAATTGGGACGACATTTTATCAAAACATATGATAGTGGCTTTCACCTCAGCCACAAAAKCCCATCCCGAGATCTTCCCAAGTTTTCATATGTCCTCGTATCTCCTAGAATTTATGTGTATATCCCATCAATACCCAAGGATGGGATAGAAATGGAAGCCCTCGGACCCAACAATCCACATATAATGCAAGGTTCTCTCGAAGMAAAAGTATCGAACAAAATATCAGAAGATATGTGAACATTGTTTGGCTTCCCTATACAAATTCATATTTTGCACAACAACCCCATGCATGACCGATAAGGAGATATCCATCATACAAAGAATCGGTAATTGGTATCTAATGGAACATCTTACCTACATAAGAGTGTTCGATGCTATGAATCCCCCTCATTTTCTTCCCTGGTTTGTGCCTGATATTAGTGCTCTAGGAAATCATGTATCAAAATATAATACATGGACTAGGGGGGATATTGTACTAGGGTAAGATAGCAATATGGCCACCACTACCACTGTATGTAGGCACCTACTTCTTTGAAAACACCAAGCAAGGGAAATAAGAGTTAAACACTCTCTTTTCTTACCATTTTGGAGAAGAGCGGCTCTGAAGGCACGACCACAAGAATGTCGTAAAATACCACTTCAACAGAGTAGGGATCCCCTAGGAGTACACAATAGAAATTTGGGATGATGAGGAAGTACATAGAAATGCATGGACCTATGATGACATTATATTCTAGAGGTGAGGTCAACCCATAGGAAGGATTGAAAAAGAATAAAGAGAAAGAGAAGAAGATTGAAAGCAGGAAGAAGAGGGAATAATAAAAGGATCATCTCATGTCTTCGTCTATGTGCACTCAGGATCAGAAAAAGAAGAAGAAATGCTAGTCGATGAGAAAAGGACAGATAAGGAGAAAGTATACAAGAAAAAGAATGATGTTTCCAAAAATAAGAGGAAGATCGAAGTAGAAAAGGATAAAGCCGAAGATAAAGCATCATCCTTAGTTGAAGCATAAGAAAAGGTCGTAGCACAAAGGGAAGCCAAACTAAAAGTGGAAATAGAAAAATTAGCAGTGAAAGAAAGAGAAGTAGTGGAAAAAGAGGCCAAGGAAGTGGTTGATAAGGCATTCAAAAGAGAGACAAAAGAAAGATGTTGAGACTAGGAATTATGACACTCAACCAATGGATACTGACACCCAAGAGATATCCATAGAAGGCACCAACACACAAACACTATCCAATGGTTTAGGACTAGGGATTTGGGCTTCGTTTCAACCAAGTGAGGTTCCTAATCTGAGGAACGTCACTTATGATAACAATACTAGTAAGATCGTGCAAGAGAAAGTAAATTAAGTGTCGACAACCCAGGGAATGTCGATCTCAGTCCTTATGCGGGTTCCCATAATAGGAGATGTAAGATAAAATCCAATAGCCAATGCCTTAGTTGTCACTACGTTCATGAATGATAATGAAGAAAATATTCAAAGGTTATGCTAGCAGAACCAGGAGAATGAAGCCAAAATCAAGGAACTAGAACAAGAACTCCTACAAATGAAGGTGGAAGAGAGCGTGCCCAGATCTTCAGGGAAAATGTTAATAAATTAAGGATAGAGTTGGGAGAATCCATCATATATATATGCATGCACATATGCATCTCTTCCAGCAAGTGGTCACCACTATTATAGATCAGCACGGTTAGGTACAAGAAAATTTGACACAATTTAGCACGATTTGAGAAAGGATGGGCTACATCGACCAATGGATCGTGGAGAATCTGTATGCATTGACTGAGATTTATCACCCCTCTAAAATGGAGAGGAAAATACACATCTATTCATTAGAATTTTGTCGATAGGTTGGGCAAAGAGATGATAAAGAAACTACCAAATCAATGGAAATATGCTTGAAACTACACAAGGTCGCTCAAGAATTAATTAAAGGATGTTGACTTCCTCCATTAGAATTACTTGGGCAGAACGTGGTCATGAAGGAATTGGTGGAAAAATTTCAATACAACACTAATCATCGATGATAGTCACTGTATCAACCACCAAAGTGACCACCGACTTGATAGAGAAGAATATTGTACAACCCACCAGAGTCCACACCATGATCCAAGCATGCATGGCTACTTTGTCTAAAGATATGCAAGTCATCGAAGACACCATAGATATGCATGTTGCAACACTAGAGGAATTACTCTATTGAAGTATCATTTCTCTATTTGACCTTCTAGAGGTGTGGATAGTTTGCCTCAAGGACATGAATGTTGAATAAGACAGAATAGCAGTGAGAAATTTATATTACCCATCTTCTATTTTGTCTTTTTCTCAACCAAATATAATTTTGTCTTTATTATGAACACTTATCACTAAGAAAAAAGAAACTGAATAGTTTGCAACAACTTCTTCAAGAGGAATGCAAAGAGTCACCTAGAAGTTACAAGTGATTTTATAAAGGAAAGAAGATGTCCATTTTTTAGGGGCTCTTCAAGCACTGTATAGACTCAAGAACTAATTCAAGAACATATACTCTATTAATGAATATTGAGAAGCCCTCAGGGCCAGTTTTTGCAAGAAAGAATTTTTTTTATGTGAAGTTGTCTTTGTTGTGAACTATTTCAAGTGGGATGTATGTTGTTCACATGGACTGTAAGAATGTTTTCTTGCTTATAAATGATCTTATTCACTCAATGTTATTCTACAGTTTTGATTATTCTTTCATATATCTTCAAGTCCTGAGCTTGTTGAGTTGTCAATGTATGCAGAAATGTAATTTAGAATGTTTTGGTTATATGTATGTATGCACATGTTTCTAACCTTGCACCTTCATTTCATCTACATGTGTGGGGGTTTTATGTGGAGTTTGGTTTCATTTACAACTCACTCGGTTACTTTAGTATTCTCCTAGATAGGATATGATAGGATAGATTAGCAATACACTAGTTTTGTTTTAATACATAGTCTTCATTTACATATTTTCATTGCATAACAATCCATAATCCACCTTCATCGGTAGACCAGACCACAATCAGTAAAACACAAAACCAACAATGGAAATAGGGCCAAATTATGGATGGGTCTCCTAAACCGAACGATGCATAGTCTAGTTGGGACTCTGTACCGAGGAGTACCCCTTACTATTGCAGGACTAATTTTTCCTCTTCAACGAAGAGGAAATTTTTTGCACAAGCTATATCATCAATACAACACCTACTGATGTTTTCATTGGTATGACTCTTTAGGAGAAAATAAAAATGTATGACAACAAACACTTTATTTAATATTTCAAATTTTTTGGATCTACTCTATAAGAACATGCTCCTAATGAAAGGAAAAACACATTTGCATCTCCAAAATCTTGCTACACTATGGTTGGCTACAATGAAAATTTTCAAGGATACCGTCTTTATGACCCCACCACTCATAGGGTGATTGAATATAGAAAAGCTAGTTTTGGTGAGGTTTCTACTAATAGTCCATTGAAATCATTCCCATTACTTTTTTCAGAAGATTCTTCAAATGCCATATTTCATCATGCTGCCATGGATCATGCTTCTTCTCATCACTATGTAGGTCCTCTTACATATGATTTATACAATATTTTAATGGACCCTTCTCCTTCTGAATATGATGTTGGTCATCCCTATACTTCTACAAGTACTCTCTCAAGTGCTCCCTCTACATTATCTAGGTATACTCCTATGGCTAATGTGGACCCTATTGATGACCTTGCATGGATTTCCTACACTAGTTACTCTTATTTTGAATAGGTGAGAGCCTATACCTAATTCAAAGTTGGTATATAAGCTCAATAATCCTCTAGGGGTGTGTACCCTTGTTTGGTGGACCCATAACCCCTCTTGAAGGGACTCTGCATTTGTGTTATGTATAAATACACAACTAACTTTCATTTTTATCATCTCATCTTGAGATCTCCTTGATATGAAGTATAAAGTTTTATAAGCCTAATGGAATTTAGTTTTTGTGTTCTCTTGTGATTGGAATGTTTATTTTAGGCACATTTGTGTATTTTATGTATTCAACACTTGTTCTTGGATTTAGCACTCTCTCTCAAGTGCATTAGATATATCTCTCTCTAGCCCACATGTGAGGACTCTATTTTAAAATTTCGATGAGATTTCATTGCATTAATTATTTTCTTGACCCTTATAAATCTCAACATCTATCTGCTTTGAACATGTGACCTATGGCCTCCCAATTGACAACTTTCCTTCCAGATGGTTAAACCAAATGAGTTAACCCTTGGGGCTTCTAATAATATATATATGAATAGACAGATAAATAAAAATCAAAAAAAAAATTATTACAATGATACCAAATCCATGCAAATGTTATAATTCTACTTATGTTTTCATGAAGGCCAAAACACAATTATGAAAAACTGTAGATGGTAGGCCTTGTTATTTCACAGATTGTAGCTTGGGAAAATCCCATCCCAAGCCACAAAGGTGTGACAACTATGGGATTATTTACCCACTATCACCTTAGATAAACACTCCCCTCACTTTAGTGATGATGAAAATCACCACAAGGGGGGATCTTAGGTGACCCCAGGGGGATTGAGATGGAAAGTGAAAGAAAGTTGGAATA
>ML817897.1:87378-109095 GCA_009831015.1 Picea engelmannii
TCGGTATTTCGTTTATTTTGTGATCTTGTGAATTCTTGATCAACGTCTGTGATCAGATCTAGATCAATGGTCTAGATTCATTTCAGACTTCGGGACATTGGGTTATCTATTTCCAATTCTCAATTCTCTCAAAGTGAGATTTCTCAAATAAAACTCGAGCAACTTGACTTCATCTAACGATCCATCTTTGACGTGAAAAGCCTAACATGATCCAACGGTTGTCAGGATTTTGGATGTTAGGGATCTCGTGAATCCTTGATCCAATGGTTGTGATCAGCTCTTAGGTCAAAAGGTTCAAATTTATTTTGAACTTCAGTAATTTGAGTTATTTATTCTCAATTCTAAATTTTCTCAAAGTGATATTCCCCAATTAAACCTTGACTTCATATAATAGTCGAGAATGCTCCCATAGTAGATCAACGATCAAGGATGATTTCGAAACCGAAACTTGTGCAATCGTTAACTCAATCCTTGCATCCTACAATGGTTCCTCATTGTTGATCTGCCCTTATTGAGATTTGAATGTCAGGACTTAATAGGATGTTTGATCCGAAGGTCCTCCTCTATAACTCCCATATCTGGCGGTCCAAGTTTGTCCTGAAATATACATCAATGGACATGATTCTCCCACAATTCATTTGTATTTTTACTATTGGGATTTCAATCCTGATCGCGTTTCTGCAATGTGCTTTCCCTTCTGATATTTTTGGTAGATTCCTCTTCATGTTGTTTATAACAACTCATCATCATTGTAATGTGCTTTCCCTTCTGAGATTTTTGGTTTTGTACTTGGATTCTAACTGATCGAGATCCTTGATCTGTTGGGAATTCGACATCGATAGTGTTTATGCATTTTGTTGATCTCATGAAATTTAACACGCTACCTCTCCTAAGCTTTAGGTGGATTCCTTTGCATGTTGTTCATTGGATTCCTTTGCATGTTGTTCATAACACCTCATCATCGCATCATAATGAAATAGGTTGTTGAAATCAATGAAAACAACACATCAATGACAATATGTCCAACAAAGAGTATTAGAGGATACTCCTAGAGGTCATAATTATGAGATGGAAAGAGGCTTGATAAAGAGTCTTGATTGTTGGTGAATTATTTTCCAAAATTGTGTACCTGCAAAATAGTGTTATCCCTGCCCAAAACAAGACAATAGATGATAAACAAATCCTTTGACCAGTGGGGAATCAACGAGAAACCTTGTTGTCCCAATATTTCAACAGTATGGAAAAAACTTTTATGCAGTAAACAACTTATATCAGCTGCAAATTAGACTACCAAAACCTAGTGCAAGATGATGGAAACAAAGCTAGCAATGACTAGATAAATTCCCAATAATTAGAGCAATATTTGGTAGCATTTAAATGGTTTTTAATTAGAGTTATCATCAATTATTGTAGCAACATTATGGATGTAGAAAACTATTTCTACAACATCAACTTCTACCCACCAAAATCAACAACCAATCCACCCAAACGATAGCATTTAATTAGTAGAACAATTATGGCATAATGCTAGTGATTTTTAGCGGTAGAAAAGTGAACAATAAGTGAAGAGAAGATGTTTGGTGTATCCCTATTGGGTGTAGAATTTATTTATAACATAAAAGAGAATTACTTGGCAAATCAAGACACCCCTGGGGCACAAGAAATCCTATAGCATGTAGAAATAGATCTAACTTGAACAATTGCAATATCTCAAAAAATTATGTATAGCAATGCATGAATATAAAATATCCAATGCAAGTAGATGAGTGCCTTATTAATTGGGTTAATGGTGTCTCTTGTGTATTATCTATGGTTTGTTACTTCTTTATGGGTGTAATCCCGTTTACTCCTAGAGAAAAAAAAAACTAGCAAGGTAAATATACAAGGGTGTAATCCCTTTTACTCCTTGTAGAAACCTTTGTAAAATAACCCTTTTCAATGACAAAAAAGATGGATCTTGATGGAGGGTGTATGCCCTTATACTCCTCCAAATATCTAGACAAATTAAACTTGAAACAAGAAGAAGTGACAAACTTATGTAGAAATAGATAACATGCAAAACCTTTCTTTACCAAAGAGCATTCCATCACATCACCAAGAAAATGAGCATCAAGATATAGTGCTAGCCTTCCTTCCAATAGACAAGTAATAAGCATCCACAATACACCAAGAAATAGATAGAGCAATTTTCCCAAGTAGGGAGAAAATTTCAGCCGATAGTATGTAATTCTCAAGCACATCATGATAAAATGAAATGAAAGTGACCTTTATTTATACAAGGTCACTCAAAACCAATTTGTACACTTTTTAAAATGTCAACAACAAATTAGAGAGGACAACCTCCTCTATTTTCCTTTTACAACTTAAAATTACAAAAAACATATAGAAGATTCCCTTTTAGGGGTGACATCATGCCCTAAAGGGTGACGTTATCCCCCCAAGAGAGATGTTGAGCCATTTAACAAATATTTTTGGGCCTCCAAAGGCCATGTGCCTTGCCACCAAGTGCTCTAGTGCATGTCAAGTGTCTCTCTCTCCATAAAACCATGTCACATCACCATCACCATGAAAACCCCATCAAAAAGCATATCCCTCATGTGATGTCTAGGGCATAGGAAGTGACATTTAGTCCTCCAAAGCATGGAAAGGTCAATTGTCATTGATTTCAACTACAGTAAGCAGAGAACAGGTCCTAAATATTGGGAGGGAAGCACATCAATTAATGCGTAGAATATTTACATGCAGTAGGAATGTGCAGTTCTTGAGACTTTGGATAGGTCAAAGTAAAATATCAGAAGGGAGGAGCACTACAAAGGAAGCTCTATTGGGATCGAAATTCCCACAAAACTAGTGAAATTTTTCCTTCATAAACAACAAATAAATCCTCATTACAGTCAGAAGCATTATAGTCGTTAGATCCATATCGGGAGAAAACTCAACCATTAGATCGAGGTATAGGTGGAGGAAAGGGACAACAAATCAGAATCATCAGATTGAACTCATCATCATCAGTCGTTGATCAAAGTCTAGCAGGAGAAAAAAGTTTTGAGACTCTAGAACTTCACCACTTTGGCGATTATTGGAGACAACATAGAGACACGAAATCACAAAGTCGCGAAATCCTACCAGTCATCCGATCTGATATATATATCGGTTGATATCCCAGCCATTGATCATGTTCATCCAATGTTGACCCTCCAAGGGAGTTGAACAACCTTAATTTGTAATATCTCAGAGTCTCGAGGTGTCGAAGCCCCAAAATCCCACCAAACCGTTAGATTGAGGGAAGAACTTCGAGAGTAATACTAGGCATCGTATCTAGCATTAGTGGAAGGATAAAGTAAGTGGAGGTGTTAACCAATAGTAAGCATTCATTGTCACTTTATGACCACTTCAGTAGGTATAACTCTGGGGATTTTAACAACTTGAGATTCGTAATATCCCGGAGTCCCGGAGTGCCAAAGCCCTGAAATCCCACCAAGCATTAGATCGAAGCGATAATTTGGGAGTAATGCAAGTTGTTAGATCAAGCAGTCTAGAGCCATGATCTAGGAGGGAGAAATGTGGTAGAAGACAAAGATGACACATGGCCCAATCAATTGGTGACAAGTGTCAAGCTTCATTTGGCACATAAGGTTCGTGAAAGTCACGAATCAGGGTGACACGTGGCACACATACCATGGGTCCAAATCAACCTAGGTGACATCATCAGTCCATGTCACTCCAAGATTACTGCCTCCGGGGATGTCCAACTTCTCCAACTAGCAAAAATTCTCAAAGCATCGAAGGTAGAAGTCATGAAATAACGTTGGTCATTGATCTAATATCCTCTAGAATCTTTCTCGATCATCCGATCAAGTATAGTGGAAGGATAGCGTAAGGAGTAATATCAACCGATAGTGATTGATCGCCTATACTTTATGACCACTTTGACAGGTCAAAATATGTGAGTAAAAGATTTTGAATTGGCTAGAAATATGGAAGGCCAGAGTACCAGAGGACTTGGTTCCAACACCGATCGCATGATAAGGTAAATGAGTTGATAAGGAGCACAAAGGGACTAGAAGTAAATAAGCCTATAGACATTTTGATTGAGGTCTTGTGTAGAAGAATAAGGGCAAGGCACTAGGAGTATCACTTAAGTGGATAAGCTCGTAGTTTTGAGCCCGCATTCATTTGGAAAAATGGGTTGAAAAAAGAGCCTTTGCATAATTCGATTTCTGTAAATAGTTTAAAAGGGCCCATAGAGTAATTCGACAAGATTGACACCAAACCATTCCATTATTGCTACAAGATTTTTTTCACATGAAAGGATAAATAACTTACATAGGAATTGAATTATTTTAAGTTAAAATCAAGCTATTAAATGAAAACATTATTGTTAAAATTAAATGAAGAGGTGCAATGGTTCATTATAAAAATACACAATGGTTCAATCTTATACCTATTGAAATACTATATAAACTAGAAATTGTGGTGGAAAGATAGTGTGTTTGCAGTCTACATCAGAAGATCAAAAGCAAGAGTAAAGTCTAAGAAAGAAATTGTAAACATTCTTATGCAGTGAGGGTGGTAGGGAGGAGCTCGGGAGGATTACAGTCCTCTACAGGTTGAAGCATGTATTACAAGGGAGTTGGTGCTTCCTCGGAGCTGGTTCTCTAAAAAACAGAGGATCGGTGTCCTCAAAAGGTTGGTGCTTGTAAAAATAGGGAGTTGGTGCTTCCTCAAGTTGGTTCTTGAAAAACAGGGAGTTGGTGCTTCCTAGAGTTGGTTTTATAAAACCAAGGGATTGGTGTCTCCTTGAGTTGGTGCTCAGAAGAAGAGAGATTGGTGTCTCTCACACAATTGTAACTTGTACCTTTTATTGTTATATTTAAATTTATGTATTCATTACATTCTTATTGATCAATTGTTGTGATTAAGAATTTATTATTATTAAAAATATTGAAAAAGAAGAAATATTGATTCACCCCCCCCCTCTCGGTATTGGTCAAAATTTCATCACAAAGGTCAACGTTGAGGTGCAAGGGGATAGAAATTATCGATCTCATGGTATCCCAGTGCCTCCAAAGGAAACGTTCATCCTACCAAGTGTCCAATGAGAGGGGGTGCATCATCCAACCTATGGGCTTCACACCCCTATGAAGGTCTAAGCAACCTTGTGCCTCCACGAATAAGCATTCACTTGGAAAACTCATGCAAAGACAAACAAGTATGCCCTCCAAGGGTCCAGAAGTCTCAAGTATCATGCCAAGTAAGCCATAGTTAATCAATTAACCAACCAAACGTGTGCATCAAATCCCCCCTTTTCAAAATAAACAAATGCTCAAAGACCTTATACAACTTGCCAAATTTAAGTATGGGAGGGTTGTCATGGTTCCCTATTTGGAAGATCATTACCCAAGTCAAGGAATGTTTCCCAAGAGGACCCTCTCTAAGTCATGTAAAAGAGTATGAGGTGGATGGGGATGTAACTTTTGGGAATGGGGTTTATTGACATACAAGGGCTCATATTGTCTCATTTATGGGTGCCTTTGTAGAGGGTGCACTTGCTCTTGAGTTACCCAATATTTGTGTGCCGCCTTTTTCCAAACCCCTTTTTTCCATCATTCCAATCCCTTCTTTCATTTATAATTTGAAAATTTGAGGGCTGCCCTTTAAGGATTCCCAAGATTCAACATCACTTTTTGGGACTGGGGCAAGCACTAAATGAGTAGAGCTCAATTTGGACTGGATTTTGGTGGTCATTATTTTCTATGTTCACTTTCTTTTTTAGCATCATTTTTGTATTCTTTTATAGAATCTACAATCTACCTCTGGGTCTTCATCCCCTTCATCCCATGAAATAAGGTACAATCCCTTCTTGGGTCAATGAACCTGGAAACCCAAAATATAAAGCGAAGGGGAAGAAGTATGGAAAGTGATAAGTATGTGTGGTAATGGTACGATGACTCTTCAAGGAGACCCCCTAGTAGAAACCCTTTTCTCGAGGGTGACCCAATTTATAGGACAACATGTCAACCAGCAAGGTGAAATGAGGAAAAAGACATAATTTCCAAGAAAACGTTTTGAAAATCAAGAAAGGATCCTTTGCAACATGTTCAAATGCTTCAATTATTAAAATGACACTTACCATGACACTGGACTTGTTACCTCATGGAGCAAGACCTGTTTTCCTTTATGGGCCAAGCTAGTGTGGTGGATGTTGCTGCCATCAATCAAATGGTGATGAGTGGCAAATGGAGGGGCTTTTCCCGCTCATCCATCTCTCGACACTCCATGTATGCAACCTGTGGGCCTTGAGACATAATATCCTTATTTATCCATAGGAATGGGTGGATAACATGCCCCACTATCATGAGGTGATTTCTTATGGGCCCACATAGCATCCAACAAATGTTGACTCATACTCCCACGACATTAACGTGGATGCCACATGGGATTTTGAAAGTGGTTGGGGATGTCGAGGCTATGGTTTGTGTCCCTTAGTCATGTTCATTAGGCTCTTGTATACCCATATTTACCGACTTTAATATTGATTAAATGTTATTTATTAATCCATTGAGTGGTTAGGACCAAATAGATTTTAGGCTCTTTGCATCTCGAGCTACACAAATCTACCTATGGATCCGATCATATAACTAACTCCATTTTATAATGTTTTGGGTCCATTTTGGTAGGCCAATTTTAGTTCCTTTTATCTAACATTTCATTAACCAAGTTTATAGACTTGGCACTAACCAAAGCTCTATAAAATAAAATATTTTGGGTCCACATTCTCTGGTAAATTGGGGATTTCAAACTTCAACGCTAACACAAGATTTTGCACGAACCAAATGAATTAAGGGACCTTTCAATTTCATAAGTGTGGGCCCTTTGAGAACTTCACACTCCAATGATATGCATAGAAACCCATGCGAAGCCAAGCTTGAGATTAAAACCAACTCTGTATTATTTCACGTTTGTGCCAAAAGAAAATGGCTTATGTGGTAAGGTAACAAAGGCATCAACGAAGGTCCACATGGGCCAACTCAAGGTTCCCATGTCACCCTAATGATGTCACCAATAACAATAAGGAGCATTCCTAGCTAATCATGTCACACCATGTAGGAATGAATAGAACAATAAAGTCCAATTCATCAGATACATGGAGGGTTATTAGAGTGCCAAATGGAGCTGAGACATTGAGTAGTTAGAATGATTTCTTTTCTATATTAAGATACATTCTAAGGCAGATTGGAAATATCCTTATGGTGCACTTTATGAACTCGTCATGTCTATGGAAGGGGTCTTATCTAGTAGGATCTTTCCAAAAATACATGATGATCTTAGCAAAACTTTGGTCATCAAGACATGTGGAGGGCTCCCTGAAACCCATGCGGTAGTAGCAATCTTATTTCTCAAATGATTCCCCTACAAAATTTGATAAATCTTAGGAAATACGAAATATTATTAAGTGTAATGCATAAAACCTTTGGGTTCATAACTCTAGGAAATTCCTTTGATTCATTCTCCAAGGATATGCATGAGAACTTGGATTGAACAAACCTTGAGAATCAATCCACTTTTATAAAGGGATCAGGTCTAGTACTTCAAGCAAGTCTCAGACACTATGCTTTGTAACCTCGCATAATTCCTCATATGGACTTGACCCTGGTAATTAACCACATATGGACAATAGAATTTTTCCTCTTAGACATATGGCTAAGTCCAAGGAAAACTTGAAATACTATTAAAAACAATGTGTAAAAAAATTGAGTTCACAAGTCTGATCAAGTCTTATGCTTTATGCTCCATGGTTATGCACAAGTTCTCATATGGACCCCATTGAAAAATAATTAAATTTAATAATGGGATCGAGTGTGGGAATCTCAAAAAATATTAGACTCTATGCTGTGTAACCTCACATTAGTCCTAATATGGTCCTGACCCTTATAATTAACCACATCCAAATGCCTCAGCCTATATCTTTCCCTCAACCCCCAACGAGCCCTCCGTTGACCACATCCCACCATCCTCCTATGATATTGTTTCCTCATGAATTTTTGTTGTTGTCCATGTTTCTACCTACAATGTTGTTGATTCCACTTAGAATTTCCACAACATCATCGCTTCCACCCTTTCCCATATTTTTTCTCTCGTACTCCACCTCCTTATCTCATGTTCCCTCACCTTTTATACCCTCCACTCCAACCAACTAATCCCTGTTCTCCCCACTCATTGTAACACTCCTCCTCTCCATTCCACCAACCCTCCACATGCCTGCAACCCCTTCCCCTTCTCCACCATTAAATCCTCATTCCACTCCCATGTTCTCTTTCTCTCCACCCTCCTGACTCACCCTCACACCTATACTATCTATTCCACCAACATTCTACTTGTCCGCTACTCCTCCTAAAATCATTTCCTCAATCACAAGCCTCTTCATAATGACTTGTCACAAACCCAAGAGAGGCCCACAATCGATCACTACCCTTACGTGAGCTTCACTATAGATGGACACAAATGGAAATTCAAATAGTAATGAGACAAAACCAACCTTACAGGTCTCTTCCAACCCCAAAGTATATTTGAAATTCAAAGAATAGGTTTGGGGTAAGAGAAGGGAACAAATACAATTGATGAATCACACATTACAAGACTCCCTCACCAACAGAGCCTCAAAATTTGGAATCCGAAAATTCCTTTTGGAATAGTTTATGATTGATGCCAAGATGCAAGCTAAAAATATTCACCCACCCAAGAGTTCCCTACACATGGATATATTGGATATCAAGAACAAACATGAGGAAATTATCTCTCAACAGGTTATTTTCAAACAAAAGGCAGAAACTTGGAAATAAACCTTCCAATCATGGGTTCCAATAATTGGTGGAAAGGATAAGAACCCTCCCCCCGACATTATGTCGAGGTTGAGGATGTTATACAAGACAAATTCATTAAGGATCATACTATATGGGCTAGGGAACTAAACATAATGGTGTTTGGGCATCCCTCCAATCCTTGGTTCAAGTAGATCCTATGCAAGCAAGAGCTTCTTTCCTCAAGGATACCCTCAATCTTCTTAACCTTAGTCTTGAGAGTGCATGGTTCAATTTTGATTCTACACTCATTCCTTGATTCAAGTTCTTGGTTGACCATCTGTGATCCCTTAAAGAAAATCAATGGCTTTCCTCCCTCCCTCATAGGATTTTATTGGATGAGAATCTCACTTGGTCCCAGGTTACAAAGCTTACACACTCTAGGGAATAAATGGAAACAACATGAATAAAAGGGAAATGGGAAGTCACTGGAGATTTTGGGTTAGTGACTCAGGACTGCCTCTTCCAATTTTGACCCACCTTATATTCCTTAAACAATAGGTCCTCGGAGGTAGGTGAGGGGTTTCAAGGTTACAATTGGGTGTTGGAATTGTAACAAGTCATTTTGGTCTTTCCTCGAAATAGTATTCGATGCACTTGAAACTTTGGACATTCTCTTCATGACAAAGACCCATGCAAACCCCATCAATACCATCTTATAGAATATATAGGGTATTAATCCTCATAAACATGAAAAATAGGAGATATAAATTTTAAGGGGTTTTGGGGGTTGAGAGGTGTAGCTTGTATTTACCAGGATTTCTTTTAGGGTAGATGTCAGTCCGTTGGAGAAATTCGATTGGATGGCAGAAACATCCAACATTCTTAATGAATTGTGACACCTCATCTTTTCAACTTGGTGACAAGACCACATCGGTTTACTTAGCCTAGACTATGCCTTACTCTTAGTCTCGTTTATTACTCAACAAGTTATGTTTTCATCTTATACTTAGAACATCCAACAAGTAAAGAACGCATTCATACACAGTAACAAAAAAAATTCAAGTGGGTGGCCAAACCAGCCTAATACCTGAATTTTTATAATAAAGACAGAAGCGTGCTGAGTCTTGAACTCGTGCCACATCGAAGATATTATTACAAGGAGCTTCCACTCAAGTTTACACAAGAAGTTGTGTGAAACACAAAAAACTTCCTTCGTCACCTTGCAAACTTTTTCATTACGATATACATAAAGCTAAATGATCTCCTCTCCTTCGTGCTTCATCTATGAGATACTTGTTGCCTCTACCTCATACCGTGCAACCTATAATCACCACTTCACTTGGACGATTCTAGATCACTTGTCTTGCTCCTCTTGAATGAATTTTGTTTTGCCTCCTCCTTGGCATATATAGGCACCCAACTCTCTGAACCGGCGCGTCCCTTTCCTTGGAGTCGAAAAACCATTTGGAAAATCATCCACATAACTTTTGGCCAACCTTCATCTACGATGTGTGCATCCCTTAGGTGAGTCAACTGACTTACCTAAGAGCGCCCTCCTTTATTCTAGTTGACTCGTCATTTTTATTGGGCACCTAATTTATGCCCACAACTGATCATCAACCCATCAATATTCAATCGATGGCTAATGTATGTTTCATGAGACCTTGGTCAATCTCCCTTTGATGTGTCGAGTTCCTAAGCTGACCGAAATCACCCATTACAACTTTTTCTTTTGTTCATTGATTGGGTTAGGTTCCTTTTCTACCAAATCATTCAACCAACTCCCCTATCTAACCCGTCATTTCGGTGGTGCTCCCATATCTTCATTTGGTGGGGAACCCATCGCCTAACCACATCTTTTAACAATCTTTTGGGTGGAGTTTTTCCTTGGTATGTTGTGCGTCCAAGGAACCCCAACTTCCCCATATATGAAGACTTTCATCTGCTCATTCGCACCGTGCAACCTATATGTATGATTCATTTTTCTTGGTATGTGGTGGAAGTGCATGTGCTCAGTCTTCGATGCCCCAATCCTTACATCCTCTCCACTAAAATTTGTTGTCGTCTTGACAACCCCAACCTTACTTTGTTTGTTGTGATTACTTGCCACATCTATCATGACCCAGAATTCTACTTCGTGTTTCGCTGCTACATCCTTACTCAATCTTCTTCTTCTATCAATGTGTGTTGGATCCCTTTTGCCTTAGCTAGTTCGGTAGCTAGTCCGACCATCACACCAAGCCCACAAGAGCTCACTTCAACAAAAAAAACACCCATTTCTCTTCGCAAATTCTCAACCATAGTATCATCCCAAATCGTTGTGGTGCCTACCTTTAAGGCACCAGCTAGTTGGCTCATTGTCTTCTTCATGACAATGATCCAACATGTTCCTTTCAGTGCGAGAGTGGAAGGGGGTATCCCAACGAGCCACCACTCCCATCATCATCCTGTTTTTCCAAATCCTTTGAAGTGTCACCATACTTCTCTGTCAAATACATCAACAATGGGATGTTGGAATATATTTTTCATTCACCTTCCTCCACAAGGTGCTCAAGTTCTATATCATAGGTCCATTCACCACCTCCAAGTGTCTAAGTGTTTTTTTGATTGGTCCAACATCTTCCTTAGCACATATGTACCATGGTAGTTGTTCTTCCCCATCAAAAACTAGTGCAGTGAACAATTCCACTCTCCATTCCTCAAGCTATGGCTTATTTGTTTCTTCTGTCTTCACCGGATCTTTCAGAATACTTGCTTCATAAAATTCAATGAAATTATCCATGCCATGAACAACATTAGCCAATATATCATCAATATTGTTGATGCGCCATTCTAAGTCTATCAACAAATTCAAATCATCTGATTTAATTGTTTTGGCCACCTCTTCACCTCATCCACTGATGTCTAAGCAAAGGAAGACATATTCATCCCCATGTTCCTCTTCATTGTAGGCACCAAACATGGAGTTGGTCCTGACATGCTAGCTAAACAATCAACATGTAAAATGTGAACTTTCTTCTCCATCCGCATGAACTCTTAACCTAGAACTACTTCGTAATCGTCTAATGAAACAATGGTGAAATTCACCCTTCTGGTCCATTCCCCAATTTTCATAGGAACATTCTTGGTTGTTCCAAAACTCTCCTATTCACCTGAGTTTACCTCTTTGAAAGAAGTTTGTGCCTACTCAAATTGTAGTCTGAGGCTTCGTTCAACATCTTCTCTCATGAAGTTGTGAGTATTTTAGGGTGGTCCTAACCCACACATAGGTAGAATAATATATTTAGATGTAATAAAGGTCAATATTTATAAGGACTTTCAATAAAATAGAATAAGGTGAATGTAAGAAGACCTAATAGAAGCTTCTGCTTCTAGAAGGATCTTCCTCTAGATGCTTCTTTTTAGTATAAATAAGAGTCAAGGGTATGAGAACCATAGCTTTGATATTATTGTAATAGAGCTATGCTCAACTGGAGGTTGCCCCCTCGAAGAGACCCGTGAACATTGATTTTAGATTCAAAGTGCTATTTATGATGTTAATCTTATATCATTTCATTGTTATTGTTGTGAATGTTCTAGTTAAGAATACACATTTCTTTTTGGTTAAGCATTTGGGCATTTCCTCTCTGCAGTATTCTTCAGGCTGGAGTATAACTCTGTAAAAAAAAAAATGTATGGAATTTTTTTCACCATTATTTGAGATCTATTCCATTGGATTCCTCTCTTCGCCCTTATCAAATTCATCCATATCATTTTTTCGGCCAAATTTTTTTACCCCGCCCACCCCTTTTCAGTTTCCTCATCCTCATGGCCCATACTCATAGCCAAGACTTGGAAGATCGCTTCAATACCTTGCAATCTGGTCTCATTGAGACCCAACAAGAAGTGAAACAACTCAGTGCCAATGCTGCCACCATCAATACAACCATGCAGTCCTCAATGGGGGAAATCAAACAAGACCTCACCACCCAGCTTGAACCAGTCTTTTCGGCACTTTGCACCAAACTGCATATCCCTACAGATAACCCTTCCGCTTCCTCACCTCCACATACTGAAGGTGACCATTCCTCTCATTCCCATACCTTGCAGAACCATCACTTTCAACATGACCTACGCCTTTCACGGGTGGATGTGACCAAATTTGATGGCTCGGACCCCACTAGTTGGGTCACCCAAATGGAACATTACTTCTCTTTATACAACATTACATATGACTTGGCCAAACTCTGGTATGGTGTTCTCCATCTAGATCAAGAACGTTGGCAATGGTGGAAATGGAGAAAAACTTCTCGTCAAGGGTATATTGTTGGACACACTTTGTGGCAGAGATTTATGAATGCTTTGACACTGACACCAACCATTTGGGTAGTTTGACAAAGCTGAAACAATTAGGAACAATGGAAGACTTTATAGCTTCCTTTGAGCGCCTAGCTTTTAGAACATAGGGCATGTCTGATGCCTTTTTCCGAGAGTGTTTTATCAGCGGCCTCAAGGATGAAATTTGGGCCCATGTCCTCATGGCTCGGCCTGAGAGTTGGGTGGAGGCTACCAAAAGAGATAAAGAAGCACAACAGGTTGTATCTTCTCAAAACTACAAACCCTCCTTTATCCCTCGCCCTAAACCAGTAAATCCCACTACTCCCTCTGCTCCACTAAAGATCCAAAAATTGACCAGGGCTGAAATGGCTGAAAGCCAACTCAAAGGCCTTTGTTATAACTGTGATGAAAAATATTTCCCGGGCCACAAGTGTAAAGAACAAAAGATTTGTATGGCCATCTCCGAGGAGATTTCGGAAGAAGATGAAGAAACTCCCTCTGTGTCTGAGTCACCTGAATCCACTAACATAACCCCTCCCTCAGACCCTCTTGAAGTAGAACCGGTCATTTCCCTCAATGGTCTCACTGGCTTCTCCGATCCCCAAACCCTCAAGCTAATTGGTTACATCAAGCATCAGAAGGTCATCATTCTGGTTGATAGTGCGAACACCTATAATTTTATTCATTGTCGCATTGCCCAAGAAACTCGTTGCTACATCCATGCCGTCAATAATTTCCAAATCATGATTGCCAATGGTGGTTCCATGAAATGTGGAGGGAATTGTGAAAATGTGCATCTCCAAATTGGTGACTACCACCTAAAATCCCATATGTTTGCTATCGACATGGGAGGTTGTGACATTGTGTAGGGTGCAGACTGGCTAAGGACTTTGGTTCCCATTCTCATCGATTTTAAAGACTTAACCATGCAATTCGACCAAGAGGGCCACCAATATAAGTTCCAAGGCATCACTACCTGTTCACCTGAGATCATTAGTTCCCATCGCATGGAAAAGCTGCTCAAAAAGGGTCATTATGGTGTTATCGCCCAACTCCATGCCATACAAACAACAAAGACACCCTCAGTACCGTAAGACCTCCAAGGCATCCTTTCTAAACATCAATTGGTCTTTTCCACTCCCCAAGGCCTCCCTCCTTCCTGTGGTGTTCATGATCATTCCATTCCCCTTGTACCCGGAAGCCTTCCTCCCAATATCCATCTATATCGTCACCCCTTTTCCCAAAAAAATGAAATTGAGAAAATGGTCCAGGAACTCCTTAATGCAGAAGTGATCTGCCCTAGTACGAGCCCCTACTTGTCTCCTGTGGTCATGGTCCTGAAGAAAGAAGGTTCTTGGCAAATGTGTCCTAACTTTTGTGCCCTCAACAAACTTACCATCAAAGACAAATTCCCCATTCCTGTCATTGATGACCTCCTGGATGAATTGAGTGGTGCCCAATTATTCACTAAACTGGATCTTCATTCAAGCTACCACCAAATACGTATGAAAGAGGCAAACATTCCCAAGACTACCTTTATAACTCATGAGGGCCACTATAAGTTTTTGGTCATGCCCTTTGGCTTGTGTAATGCCCCCTCCACCTTCCAAAGCCTCATGAATCATGTCTTTTGTCCTTTTGTTCGCCATTTTGTTTTAGTTTTCTTTGATGATATACTCATCTATAGAAAAACTTGGACAGACCATTTTGCTCATGTGGATCAATTTCTCCATCTACTCTCTCAACACCAACTTTTCCTGAAACGGTCTAAATGTGCTTTTGGTGCCTCAGAAGTAGAATACTTGGGTCATATGGTTGGAAAATATGGCATCAAGGTGGATCCTAAAAAGATTGAAGCTATGCAAGACTGGCCTCACCCAAATACTCTTAAGAGATTGCGTGGATTTCTAGGCTTAACAGGGTATTATCGCAAGTTTGTTAAGAATTATGGGAATATTGCAACACCTCTCACTGCTCTCCTCAAAAATAACTCTTTCACTTGGACTCCAGCCGTTGTTCAATCTTTTAGACCTTGAAGATGGCCATGTGCACCACTCCATTCCTCTCCCTTCCCGATTTCACAAAGACCTTTTTTTTGGAATGTGATGCCTCGGGGAAAGGAATTGGTGTTGTCCTTATGCAAGAGGGTCGACCTTTCGCCTTTACCAGCAAGCAACTATTTGAAATAAATATGGGAAAATCCATCTATGAAAAGGAAATTTTGTCTTTTCTACATGTTGTGTATATGTGGCGTCCTTATCTATTGGGTCAACGTTTCCAAATTAAGACAGACCATCAAAGCCTCAAGTATTTTCTGGAACAACACATTTCCTCCCCAGAACAACAAAAATGGGTGACTAAACTCTTTGGATATGATTATGAGATCATTTATAATAAAGGAAAAGACAATGTGGTTGCGGATGCACTTTCTTGAAAATATGAAGACGAAGGATCCCTTTTTCCTCTTTCATTCATTGTACCAAATTGGCTCCAAGCCATTCTCTAGGAATGGCTACAAGATCCCAAAATTTTGCAGTTGATCCACCAATTGCAGTCCAAGGCTCAGCTTCCCTAAGGTACTCTTGGCTCCATGAGGAACTTCGATACAAAGGCCGTTTGTATTTAAGTAAACAATCAAACCTTAAATCCACGGTACTTTCTGAGCTTCATGCTACACCCATAGCAGGGCACTCCGGGTTCACCAAAACCTATGACAAGGTCAAATGTTTCTTTTTCTGGGATAATATGAAATAGGACATTCATAATTTTGTAGCTGAATGTGATGTGTTTCAACGCAACAAGGGAGAAACAGTCAAACCATTGGGCACACTACAATTGCTCCCAATTCCACCTGCTATTTGGAAGGATATCTCTATGGATTTTATTACCAGCTTACCCAAATCAGGAAATAAATCCGTCATCATGGTGGTTGTTGATCGCCTTTCCAAGTATGCTCATTTTTGTGCCCTTCAACACCCATTTACAACATCCATGGTGGATCAAATCTTTATGGATTAGGTCTTCAAGATTCATGGCATGCCACACTCTATTGTTTATGATCACGACCCAACTCTCACAAGCAATTTTTGGCAAGAATTGTTCAAGATACAAGGCACTAAATTGCATCTCAGCACAGCTTATCATCCCCAGACTGATGGCCAAATGAACGTTGTCAACAAGTGTTTGGAAACATATTTGAGGTGTTTTGCCTCGGAAAAGAAAAATCAGTGGGCTCAATGGTTACCCCTAGATGAATGGTGGTACAACACTTCATACCATACAGCTATACACATGACTCCTTTTGAAGCGGTATATGGACAAAATCCACCTTCAGTTCTCTCATACTTACCGGGTGCCTCAAAGGTCCAGGCTGTTGACCTAACACTTACAGCTCGAGAGGCTATTCTCTGTACCCTCAAAGAGAATTTGTTCATGGAACATAATCGTATGAAGCAACAAGAAGATAAATGTCACTCTGAATGTCAATTTGCAGAAGGGGATCAGGTGTTTCTTCGACTGCAACCTTACAAGAAAACTTCCTTCAAGGCCGAGCATTGTCAGAAGCTAGCGCCAAAATTTTATGGTCCTTATACCATACTCAAGCATGTGGGACAAGTCACCTATCAGTTAGCTTTTCCTAACAATTCGAAGCTAATCCTGTTTTTCATGTTTCATGCTTAAAGAAGGTGATTGGAGCTAAGTGCCAAATTCAAACCAAGCTTCTAGAGTTAGCTGAAGAAGGATCCATTTGGCTACAACCAGAAGTAGTTTTGGACTAGCGTGAGCAGCGCCTACGTCAGAGAACCATCAAGGAAGTGCTAGTAGAGTGGAAAGATAAAACTCCAGCAGACGCCACTTGGGAACCAACTACCATTCTGCAACAATTTCCTCATCTTAAGACTTGAGTACAAGGTTGTTTTTAATGGGGTGTACATGTTAGGGTCCTAACCCGCACATAGGTAGAATAATATATTCAGATGTAATAAAGGTCAATATTAATAAGGCCTTTCAATAAAATAGAATAAGGCGGATGTAAGAAGACCTAATAGAAGCTTCTGCTTCAAGAAGGATCTTCCTCTAGATGCTTCTTTTTAGTATAAATAGGAGTCGAGGGTATGAGAACCCTAGCTTGGATATTATTGTAATAGAGCTCTACTCAACTAGAGGTTGCCCCATCAAAGAGGCCTGTGAACATTGCTTTCAGATTCAAAGTGCTATTTTTGTTGCTATTCTTATATCATTTCAGTGTTATTGTGGTGAATGTTCTGGTTATATTGTTGTCATTCTGCCATTACCAGTATTTTATTTCAGTTCTGCATACATTTTATATCTGGTATATTACAGAGTAGCACCACTTTCCACCATAGCCAAAGTCATTTTCCCATTGATCTCTGCCTGAACATAGCTTAGTATCGTCACATCGAGGTCTTGAGTATCTATCGGGTTTTCCTCCCCAACAACACCCAAAATCTGCAACACACCCACAGATGGGTTTTCCACTTTCTCCAAAGAATTCATTTTTTTCTTCAATGGAAAATTCTCGACATAGTGCTCCTTTGCACAAATCCAAGAAGAAACTGACTTTTTCTCCTTTTGTGAATCTTCCTGCTTCACATTATATTTGTTTCCTTTGGATGCCTTCATCATTCCCTCATCCTTCATCTTCTTTCTCTTCTTCTCACATTGGCCATCATCTTTGTTTGGAATTTCATTAGCTTCACCCTTGAAGTTTAAAAGCTTGTCAGCCACGATGATTCTTGTTTCAAGGGTCTACACATTTTGGGTCTCAACTCACTTTATGTCCAAGTCTGCAAACCATTCATTAAGTGGAAAATTCGATCCTCATATGACATATCTTTGATCTCCAACATCAAGTCAGTGAACTCCTTGATATAGTTCTGGATCTTACCAATGTGCTTGAGAGCCAACAACTTGTTTCTAGAAACCTAAGCTTGGTTTTCCGGACCAAACTATGCCTTCAAGGATACCTTCATCTCTACCTAGTTTTCGATATTTTCGGTGGTACTCCCAGCCGCCAAGTCTTCAACTTTGTTTCTCCACCAAATTTTCATAGTCCCTGTCAAGAACATAGAAGCAACATTTACCTTGGCTTCTTATAGACTTATCTTCAACTACTCCAAGTATCGTTCCATATCCCAACAGAAATTTCCCAACAACTTCCCATTGTGAGTCCCATCATATGGTTCTATTTCTTTCATCTTACTTCACATATACGCAACGAATGATCTTGGTTCATTGGTTGCATCTTGTTTAAGAAATGTGATGGTGTCCTCCTCATATTTCACTTTTTGGTTGATGGAATCTAGAGCATCCTTCGTTGTCTTGAGTCTGTCTTGAATGTCATTAGTTAGAGTGATAGTGAACAAGTTCGTTGTCCCTTGGCACTCTCAGACAATTTCATTAAACCTAAGGATATGTTTTCCCATCTAAGCCTCAAATCATGCAACCTTTTCACCATATGAACACATTGCATCCGTTATTTGTTTCATCATTCTCTGTAAGGAAAGAAGTCGGTCCTTCATATTGAGAGTCTTGGTCTCTCTCTCAGTGTCATTGTCATTTTCATGTGAACCAACCATACCCAAACTTATAAGGATATTCACAATTCATGCAAATTGTGTCGACAATTGTCTTCAATACTTCCCCCAAGTTTCATCACCAACAATTCACCGAAATCTGCAAGCTTTGTTTCTCAACCTAACTTCCCCTGGGGTGTCCCTTAGCCCGTCCAACCCTACATAAACCATGTCCAACTCCTTCAACTAGTTCGTCCTATCATTTTGTGTTCATAGTCCACAATCAAAATTTTACCAGGATATGTCTCACTTTAGCCCTTGCCATGAACATGAAAATTATTTGTTTTCCACCCTTCACTACAGTTGTGGACAAACCCATAGAACCATGTGAATGATGAAATGATCCAATATGTTTTTATCTCTGATACCACCTTTCAGGCGATTGGATAACTTTGGTTGGATGGTGGAAACATCCAATGTTCACAATGACTTGTGACACCATAAATTTTCAACTCGGCGGCAAGACCGCACCGATTTACTTGGCCCAAAATACGCCTTACTCTTAGTCCCATTTATTACTCAAAATGTTATGTTTTCATATTATACTTAGAACATCTAACAAGTAAAGAACTCATTCATACACAATAAAAACAAAAATGTAAGTGGGTGGCCAAACAGGCCTAATACCCAAATTTTTATAACAAAGAAAAAAGTGTGTTGAGGCTTCAACTCATGCCACACTGAAGATATTATTACAAGGATATTCCTCTCAAGTTTACACAATGTTGGCACAGGGGCATACCCAGGTTTCAATGCTTCAATAGTGCACCAACAAAACCCTAACTACTGGCCCTTTCAGCAACACCTGTGAAGCAGATGAAGTCTCACTCGAGGTAGAGGCAGGGGGGGTTGCAGGACTCAAGTGTCTACAACCAAGCTGGGACACAAATCTATGATTAAAATACTTAACATAGAACTTAAACAAAAATATGCATTAGTTCTTGAATCTCATTCACATCGCATATAAAACCCTTATTACAGATCAGTGCAGTAACCATAAAGATCAAGTACTTCCATTCACTTAGCACATAGAATTAGCTCAGATCTAGCATTCATTCATATTTAAGAACTAAGAAACAACATCAGATCCATTCATCATACATTATAAAAACAACACTAAGCAGATAAAAATGTAAACAACATTGCACAAAGCACATCAAGAGACAGGATATACGTGGTTCACCCCAGTGTGGGGCTACGTCCACCAACTTCTTCTTCTTCGTTATTAGTCTTCAATATTCTTACATTCATCTGCTCCTATGCACAAAGCCACAAATCCAACTCCGCCGAGGACAGAAGATATGCGCACAGTGCGCCAGATCCTCCTTCCCAAAATCAAGTCAAGGCACAGAGCCAACTCCTTACTAGCACAAAGCTTTAATTTACACAGTCTGTCTGCACAAAGCAACTTTCAACCTCTTGCACTAAGCCAACATATTATCCACATATCCAATCAATCCTTATCGATCTACTACTTACATCGCTTAGCTATATATTTATACATTTACAAAAATGCCTAAACATGGGTAAACCCATGGGCCGACATCCCATAACCTGTTAGATAAACTCTAAAACCCTTTGTTGGGTCAAAAATCCCACAAAAAAAGCAATATCTTGTGATCTCAGCTCCACATGGGAGCTCCATCTTCGACCAACATGTCGAAGTCCCAAAAGTGGACAAACACAACCAATGTTTCCTCAAAACTTGGTCAAGGGACAACATGCCCCCAACACTCACCTATGACTTGTCCTGATTCACTCAGATCTGGGTGTTGTAGGAAAATCTCCCTGCGGACAGGTAGATCGCCTCTAAGAGCTTGACCCTAACTCTAGACAGAAAATTCTTAACATGGGCACTGACTTCCTTTCAAATTTATCTAAACTAACACACGAGAAGGAAGGATGACAGAAGTACCTTTTATCGACGTTTGTCCCTGCACGCTTTGAGTTGCGCTCCAATCCTTTGCTCCTCGCTGAGTTCTGTGGAAAAAAAAAGATACGACCACTTCCTACTCTATTGATATTAACTTGAAAACAGATCTATCAATAAATGATAAGTTCATGTGACATTAGACACAAACTAGAAAGAAACAGGCCAAGCGTGTCATATTGATGAGAATAACGACAATAGTACTTACAATCGTAGATGTGAATGCGATAGCTTCGTCGAGTCCTCTTCGTCTAACCCTTGCCTGAAAGATCCACGACCTGGATAACAACAGCTTCACTGATCACTCTCCTTTGGCTGACTGTGAGTTTCCTCCAAGATCATAAGTTTCATATCTTCAGTTCTTCCCCTCTCCACCATCATAGAGCCTGTTTATATAGGTTAAGAGGAGCTTAACCTCTTAAGTTATCTTTAGAACAAGTTAGGAACCTTCTCCTTAGATCAGGTATCTCTTGATGAAACCAAGAACTCGAGCACAACTGCCTCCTAATCTCGAAATATCCTCCCCTTATTCTCCTCAACGGGCTAACTAATACCTCAGATTAGGCAACGCTCCCTTAGAAGGGGCATCAAAGCGCTGTAGCGCTCCCTGGTAAGCTTTAGGGGAGCACCAGCACCTTCAAGATGAGCAGCGCTCCTTCAGAGGGGGCTGGGGAGCGTTATAACGCTTCCTGAAGCCTTTTGGGGGAGCGCCAACGCTTCTAGGGATGAAATAGGGGAGCACTCCTCCTCAAAACCTTTGTTTCAGGGCTTTCTTCAGGTGTCAAGAGTTGTTTGACTTCAGTAAACCAGTTCTCCTTCTTCAAATCAAGCATATGAGATGTTATAAGTGTCTCCTTAGTGTCATCGACATGGAAGTATGTCTGAACATCATTTGTGACACTTGTGACCAACTTGCGACACTTGCAAAAGTTGTAAGGAAGATGCGACACTTACAACAATTGAGAGGAACATGCGACACTTATCCAGCTGAGTAATTTTGACGTGTAACAGAATGCCCCCCAAAGTATGAAGTTAGAAGATGCCAACTGATAACTGAAATACTTTGTAG
>ML817898.1:17526-48435 GCA_009831015.1 Picea engelmannii
GTTTTTACTTTTGTTTTTTGTTTTTCAGACTAATAAATGACTCCATAGCCCAACAGCAAAGGCACTTAGTCTGCAGAAGAGTTCTTAGAGCATCACAGGGACGACTCTATCCCCCATGGAGCCAAATGTTAGCGATATTTCTTTCTAAGGGGGTAGAATACAAAAAATGGGTTAAAATCCACTTGTCCAAAGTTTCGGGCGATAATGCGCCCATGGTAAGCAGCGAGCAAGACCGGGCGGTCTAGATTTGCGCGCCCAGATCAACGACAAACAGCAAATTTCGGACCCCCCTTGCCTTCCGATCTTTAAGCGAGGGGGGGGGGGGGGTCCGAGATCGGGGGCGCACCTCTCCAACGGTCCAGATGAGCGTGCCCAGATCAATGGCGATGAAGACCATTTCGGACCCCCCCCGCCTTTCTACCTTTAAGCGGAGGGGGGGGGTCCGAGATCCCATGTGAATCTTTCCGACGGCTACGATCAAGGCACCCAGATCAACGTCCCTCGTGCGGCCCCGACCTTCTCAGCTGCCTTGTCCTTAACCCGCATGGGCCTGCCTTCCGCCATGTCATCCCTCTGCCCGCCTTTCCCCTGTTGCCATGTGTCACTTATCCATCCCTCCTCTCTGGCTCGCGTGGCCTCCCCTCCTTCTCATCACCCACTCATCGCCTGCCACACGTCCCCTTCTTTCCACATCAGTTTCTCACCCGAAGGCGAGTCTGTTTCTCCTGTCTTCGCCCCATCTACCTGGCTGTCTCCTGCCACGGATCATCCCCTGTTACCCCCCTCTGTCATCACTCTCACTTCTCGCCATCACTCCTACCATACACCATGTCCTCCGCGCTAGCCCTCATGTCCGTCCCTCAAGCTATTCAGTTGTTCCAGGTGGCAGCGCGAGAATTATTCCCTATCCCGAGATGCTGAGTTGGCTGGGCCGTTATCAATCCCAAGAAGCAGTTATTGAAGTGGTTGGTGGTGGTTAGACATCGTCTCCGCCATAATGGGGACATCCCACAAAGAATTAAAAGAACGTCAATTCACCGAATAAACTGTCAGAAGACTGATCGCGTCTGCCATAAGTTGCACGACCATTCAAAGATCGCAACTCCGTGTTGTCAGAAGCCATGCAGACGCAAAGCCTTCAATGCAGTTTCTTGGTTCCGCCGTTGTTGTTGTTTTGAGTATATGTAGGCATTTTTTCCATTTTTGTATCGATCGATGGTAGAGCTAAGCTCCCGACTGTAGAGTTTCAGCAAATACTCTGGTTTCCTGGTTATGCCTCTGTGTTTGAGATTTCTTGGTTTATAACAAACAGTTTCCTTTCCTTCCCATCTTTGTTTCATCTTTGTTGGAGGGTTCACAGTGAAGGATTCACGTGGACTTAACAATCTTGTTGCGATAAAGGATTTGTTGTGGCATCTTTGTATTCTCTGGTATATGTGTTTGAATGTAAAAGGATTTTGTGTTCGAATACATTTCTTCTTCATATGTTGCAAACCGGATGTCTGTGATAGATCTTGCACCTTTCTTGTACAAGTCTTCCACCTACTCACCCTTTGTTACAACTCACTGTTTGAAGTTTATCGAGACCTCACTCATTCATGCATGCCTGGTCTAGTTTCCGAGTTGAGATTGTGCCGTTCTGAGTCTTTCTCCGTCTGATCACCCTTTAAAAACAAACCGTGACATTAAAATTGATGGGCTTCGGGCTCTGCTCCTGCTAGCAATCCAGGAGTGACTTCCGAACGCCAACACTTTGTGTCCATTGTGATGATGACTTGTTGATGATATATTGATGATATATGTTGTTGATATGTGCCTACATCTAACTGGTTATAAATGACAGCAACGGGTAATGAATAAATGTTGACTGCTAATTCATGAGTTTTGTGCAAGAGAGAAGTTTTGGGAAAAAGAACCCCACACTCATTCACCCCCCCTCTAAGTGTGGTAGGTGTGTCCAACAATTGTTTCTTAGATTGAACTGGTGTTATCGGGGTGAAATTGAAAAAATTTCATGGTTGCAGAATGTCTATGGTAAATTGGGGAAAAATTTAAGCAAAAGACCCAATTTCTACACCGGAATTCACATGGAATTGATGCGCTTAAAAATGAATTTACAAAGGTGGGCACACTAAAAATGCATGATGCGTAGTGAAAATCTTGTGATAGGTAAAATTTGGCACTGTGCGACAAGATATTGGTGTGCTGGAGTGCGCGCTAAATTTTGGTAACGCACAAAAAAATGTTAGTGTGCGGGTTTGAGCACTAAATTTTGGTGTCACATAGAAAAATGTTAGTGTGCAGGTGTGCACGCTAAATTTTGGTGTCGCGCGAAAAATTGTTAGTGTGCGGGTGTGCGTGCTAAATATTGGTGTCGGGCAAAAAAATGTTGGTGTACAAGAGCGTGTGCTAAATTTAGCATTACGTGGTGTGCACACACATAATAATGACATGCATGGTGTGCGCAATGTTGGTAGAGCGCAAAGGAGTTTGGTTGGTGCACATGCAATGTGGGTATATGTTGTCGCGTGACAGTTTAGTTAGTGGTGTGCACAAAGTTTTGGTGCATGGTGGAGACGTGCTAAAATATGGCATGGTGCAGCGCATAGAGTATAATGCACGTGGAATATCAGCGCGTGATACAAAAACTGTGCGCAACAGGTAATAGTGCAAGAACCAAAACTGTGCGTGGTGGTTATTGGCGCATGACATGAAAGTAGTGCGCACAACTTATTGGCGCAACAAAGAAGTGATGCACTGTAGTTATGGATGTGTGGATAATGATTTACCTTTTTTTATTGCTACGCATGGTGAATATGAGTGTATAGGTACAATTTTTGTGTGCGGAGTCGTTTGGAGGGTGAATAACAACAGAAAACCAACAATTTTCTGTGATGTTTTATATGATTTGAACGTCATCTTTTTACAGTGTGTTTTTTAGGCCCTTAAGAGCGTTTTTAGCAACACAAAAACAACAAGAACAAAGTGTGCCAAGGTACACTCTATCTCTACATATCAAATAAAATATCTCGGAGAGATCTTTCTAATGGTGTAAATTGTTCGTCAAATGAAGCATTTTTTAGAAAGTTACAACACAAACAATGAAGGGTAAATTTTAAGACCCATCTAACATCAAAGAGCCATAACTCTTTGCTCCAGAATTAGATTGAGGTGAAGGAGTATTCAATGGAAATATATTGAACCATAGAATACATTCCAAGAGATGCATTAAATTTATGGGCATGTTAAAAGTGTTTAATATGGAAAATAAGGTACCTGTAGCGTACCAATTACAATATGGTATTTTGGTCTGGAATTTCAGCAGGCTGTAACTAGCATCCCAGAACCCAGAAAGAGGTGAAACTTGGACAGAGTGTCCATAATATGTATATGAGGAAACCCAATGTAGATCCTATGAAAACTCCAAAGGAGTAAGTGAAAAAATGCAAATTTACAATGCAGAGTTGCGCCAAGTTGAAAAATGAACAGAAAAATTAATGGACAATTTTCAAATAACCATATCTTTTTGCTCAAGACTTGGAATTAAGTATGGGAGTAGGCGTTGGAAAGGTATTAGACAATGGAATATAAATATCCACTCATAAAATCAATTTGGGCATTCAATTTTCCAATAAATCAGAAGAAATAATTATGATATATATTATTGAACCAGAATGGTTCATATATTTTCATGAAAATTGTTGAGCCAGTTAACCTGATAAAGTTTTGTTGGCTGCACATTTTGCAAAGTTAATTTTTTTTAGTTATTAATAGGTGAGAAGGTTGAATTTAGTTAAAAATAAGAAGATGTACTCAGGGAAAAAGTGTTATGACAAAAATCTTTCATAAGATGATAAAAAATCAAGACCCCAAAGCGTCAAGGTATGAATCTGAGTGCAACCATAAAGTCTTGGGAGGCCACTACAGGAATTCCTCTCATGTTAGTCAAGTAATCAATGGAATCTTGGCAGAGGAATAGATCATGTAGTGAATGAATTAGTGAACACTCCCAAAGAAACCAATATACAAATTAAGTGATGCATTAGATTCAGATCTGTTATAAAAGGAATTGACTATCAAAATGATAGTAATCAGATCAAGGAAGAAGCTTAATGCATATAGAGATAAAGAGTGCATCCTATCCAGGAATTATCTATGCAATTACAGATTAATTATTCCCCTATGGTTATCAGAGTGCATAGTGGAATCATGGTATGAATGGCATCAATATGACGTGATAGATGTGGAGTGTGCAAGGCAGGTTAAAACTAGATTGGTCAAGATAGGGAAACGTAATAACTAGCAAGAAAATCCAAATGATGAAATGATCACTTAAGGAAAGGATAAATAAAGTAATTCAAAAAGGAAGTTGGTGTTAATTGTCCAAGGTTACTCAGAAAACATGACTGGAAATATAATTGGGTCAAGTAAGAGTTGGATGAGAGGGATCTGAATAATAATAAAATGTTGAAAATTAATATCAGCATAATATGTAGTTGCAAGTCCATGAACATGCTAGGATGATGGACAAAGAAGTCTTGAGGTAGATATCAAGCTAATGGGAAAGAAATAATATTAGTATATATTATTGATTAATTCCAAAGGTATTGAAGATATTTGCACAATAGCATGGAGATGTCAAAGCCAAGAAAGACATAAAAGAGAAATGAATCTCTGTAGAGAGTCAGTAAAGAACCATGAAAAAGAAAATGGTTCTATGCATAGTTTTTAATGTGAAAGAGATGGTTCTTGAGAAGAATCCATCTCAAGTGGCATAGAGCCATGAGTGACATTTACAGGGGGTAGAAGTATCACTTGAAATTGTGTTGGCAAATTAAAATCAATATTAAGTGATTTTAATTAATTCTATGCAGCTAGAGAAGGAGGCATATGTGCATCCCTACAGTATTATAAGAGATTGACTATGCAAGCCAAGTTTGAGGCTAGTTGGAAAGTAGTGGATAAGGGTGGATGAAAACTCAAATACTAAATTATTCAGTCTATAAAGAGCTGAAGTAGTTTAGTCCGAAAAATAAATGGATGTTGAAGATCCAAAGTCTATAAACCAACATGATTGGAATTATAATTCACCCAAGTTTGAGTTGGGATAGATGGTCCAGGAAGTAAATAAAAGTTGAATGCTAATAAAAGTTTAGTATTTGGATGGAAAAGAAAAGGAAGCCAAGAGTGATTTGGTTAGAAAGTGCTCAGACCAGAAATATTTAGGCGCAATGGTTACATTGAAGAGCACATGAAGATTCAGGAATCTAGAAGAATGGAAGACTTCTAGGATAAACAAGGAAAGGTGATACGGGGGAAAAGAAGTTGTTGCACTTAATTTAGCAGTCGGTATTTTATGGATTGTTGGGAAAACCATAAAGAGTGGAAATGCTTGCATGTTTGCAAGTGTTGTTGATAATATTGTTTCACATGGAAGGAAGAAACAGAAGGTTGGAATATTGATTATAAGGATGATAAAGAAGTGTGAGAAATTCTATTGTCATCAGATAATCAGGTAGCATTAAATTTGTTTAGTGGACACCATGTAAGTAAGTATTTCTCTTTTGGAAATTATGTTGCATAATTTCCAAAGGGAAATTTGGGTAAGAATTCCCCCAAATTGAAGTTTATAATACACTGTACAGTATTGTTTAAGTGCATTGACATGATTAAGTTACCACTAGGTGTGGTAATGTCCAGAGGCATGTTATATCTATGAAATATTTTAACTTTTGAATGCACACAGTGACATAAGTAGCATGTCATGTTTATTTGGTTATGAGGCAATAACCAAAGAAAATAAAAGACAAGAATTGGTTATAGGAATGATGCAAGAAAGCTAGTCATGTATGAGACCAGGACATGGTTGGATATGGAAAGTTATGGTTATATAAAGGTTATGTGTCACACAAATACCCAATGAGCTTCCTACCATTAAATAAGACTTGGACTCCAACCTTTTTGCTAACAATAGTAAACACCACAGAATTGTATTCTTGGTGTAGTGTTCAGGTCCAAAAGGAAGGCATCCAAGTTATTATGATGACAATGGGAAGTGTGTGGAGATGTGTCAAGAAATTGGCCAAATTTCCAATTTATTGATGGTGAGATACATGACTTAGTTAAAGATCATTTTGAAAATCAATGCAAAGGTGCATTGAATAAGTAGGCATTGAGAGTTTCACTTGTGCCTAGTAAGTAGTAGAGTGGCACTCATACATGATGGAATCGTATACTTAAATGCATTTTTCAAGATGAATTTTGTGAGTGCATGTATATATGTTTTTGCATGGAAATAATTGTTAGAAAAACAGAACCGTGGAGAAATAAAATAAAAAAAATGTGGAAACAAAACACTTAAGATACACAATACAATAGAGACATAGATTTAATTGGTTCACCTAGTGTGGGCTACATCCACCAGAGAAATTTCCAGGTCCTTCCTTTATTATTATCCAGCAAGTGAATGGATACAACCTACAACAAAACCCGTTGTAAATTCCTCTTCTTTCTCTCATAGTCTCCTCTCTCAGAATACAATACTCACCATAATGCATAGCCACAATACATTTCCCTCATAACAAAGGGTTTCCTTCTAGGGTAAAAAACCCTAACATAATTTCTACCGTTAGATCTGCGACCTTATAATGAACGGTCCAGATTTACAATGAAATTACAATATACATTTACAAGGAAAATTTTCCTTTGGGGGCTTCGCCCCTGAACCCCCTAGCCAGTGGGATAGCCCCCCCCCAGACCCCACAGAGGAGGTACCCCCCTATGCACTCCCCCGCGTGGAAGAGTGTACATACTTCTGGGGTGTAAAGTCTTCATGGGTTATAAACATGACTGAAATAAAGGACCTTTGAATCAGGAAGATAATCAAGCTCCACAACCAACAATCTCTGACTTGGAGTCTAATCTCAACAAATCCATCGTTGTTGTATATGTTGGACTCTGAACCTTATTGGACCTGGAAAATTTCTCATCTCCATCTTCATTCTTGAAGACCAACTGAAATTGAGAAGGAACTCAATTTCTCTCTGGTTACTCCCTTTGTTAACATGTCTGCAGGATTTTGGCTAGTGTGTATCTTTTCCAACTTCAAATGTCTATATTCCAAGGTGGATTGTATGAATTGGTACCTCGACTGTATAATCTTAGTCTTCGAATGGAAGGCTGAGTTCTTTGCAATATTAATTTCACTCTCACTGTCACAGTACAACCTGCTATTCTCCTGCTTCTTTCCCAATTCCTCCATAAACCTTTGTAACCAAATCATCTCTTTACTAGCCTCTATAGTAGCAACATACTCTGTCTCTGTTGTTGAAATTGAAACAACCTTTTGTAGTTTCAAAATACAACTTATTGTTGTTCCACCTATAGTAAAAGCATACCCTGTGGTGCTCCTCCTGCTGTCTTTATCCCCTGCCATATATGAATTAACATATCCCTGTAGAAAAGTGTCTGAACCTCCAAAACATAATGCATGAGTAGCAGTACCTCTCAAATACCTGAGAATCCACTTTACTACCTCCCAATGTTCTTTACCTAGATTGTTCATATACTTGCTCACAACTCCCACTACATGTGCAATATCTGGTCTTGTGCAAGCCATTACATACATCAAGCTGTCAACTGTTGATGGATAAGGGACCCTGGACATGTATTCTATCCCCTCATGTGTCTTGGGATACATTTCCTTAGTTAATTTGAAATGGTTGTCCAAAGGTGTACTAACTGGTTTTTCATTCTGCATTCTAAACCTCTCCAACACCTTCTCTATGTACACACCCTGAGACAATGTCAATTTGCGATTTTTTCTGTCTCTTGTTATTCTCATGCCAAGGATTTTCTTTGCAGTACCCAAATCCTTCATCACAAATGAATTGGCTAATTTCTTCTTGACAATATTTATATCCTGCATATTAGACCCTGCAATAAGCATGTCATATACATACAATAGAAATATAATATAGCTTCCATTTTCTAGCCTTTTAAAATAAATACAATGATCATAATGAAATCTACTATAATCCTGTTATGTCATAAACCTGACAAACTTCAAATTCCACTGCCTTGGAGCTTCCTTTAGGCCATAGAAGCTCTTCTTCAACCTGCATACCAAATTCTCCTTCCCTTTGACCTCATACCCCTGTGGCTACTTCATATAAATCTCTTCCTCCAAATCCCCATGGAGAAAAGTTGTTTTTACATCTAACTATTCAAGATACAAATCTTATACTACCACAAGACTTAAAATAGTCCTAATTGAAGTCATTTTAACAACAGGAGAAAATATTTCATCAAAATCTATAACTTTCTTTTGTGCAAACCCCTTTACAACAAGTCTAGCCTTGTATCGATTTTCTCCTCCATCTTCTTCCTTCAACTTGTAAACCCATTTATTCTGCAATGCTCTTTCTACGGCAGGCAACTGAAGAAAGTCCCAAGTCTGGTTATTTTCCAAGGAATCCATTTCCTCTTTCATGCCTTGCTCCCACTTCTTTTTGGTGTCTACCTTCATTGCCTCTTCATAACATTCTGGTTCACCAGAATCAATCAACAATAAATAATACAATGAATGAGAGTAGCGTCCAGGGGGTATACTTAACTTGGTAGATCTTCTAACAACACTTGTAGTCGTTTGAATTACCTTCTGCTCCTGTTGTTTTAGATTTTGATTTTTAGGTTCCTTTGGAGTTTCTTTTTTAGTGATCTCATCAAGCACTGTGTATTCTTGTTTTTCTTCTTCCTGTTTCTTTCCCTGTAGCTGATCTTTGTACATGACCTTCTCATTGAATATGAAATATCTACTCCTAATGATTTTGTTATTTTCATAATCCCATAATCAATAACAAAAATCATTAACACCGTATCCAATAAAGGTACACTTCTTGGATTGAGACTCAAGCTTTGTTCTATTTTCTTTATCAATATGGACAAATTCTTCACAACCAAAAGTTTTCAAAAGTAAATAGTTTACCTTTTTTTTTGTCCATTCCTCCTCTGGAATTATACCATCCAAAGAGCTTGAAGGTCCTCTGTTTATTAAGTAAACAACAATATCTACAACATATTCACAGAACTGTAAGGGAAAACCGGCATGAAATCTCATACTCCTTGCACTCTCCATGATTGTCATGTTCATACTTTATGACACACCATTTTCTTGTGGTGTTCTTGGAACTGTCTTCTCTCTATGAATCCCATGGTATGAACAGTAATCATCAAACTCCTTGCTACAATATTCACCTCCATTATCTGATCTGAGACACTTTAAACTTTTTCCTGTCTCATTCTCAACTAAATCTTTCCATTTCTTAAAAGTATCAAAAACATCAGATTTTTGTCGAATGTAATAAACCCAAGTTTTTCTAGTTGCATCATCAATAAAAGTAACATAATAATGAGATACACTAAGAGATGATACCTAAGATGGTCCCCATACACCTGTATGCACAAGCTATAACCTTTCGTTCTTCTTTTCTTTTCTGACTTTGAGAAATCTGACTCTCTTTTGTTTTCCATAAACATAATTCTCACAGAAGTCCAAATCAATTTGTTTAAGATCTGGAAACAAATTTCTTTTGTGAAGTATCTACATACCCTTCTCACTAATGTGTCCTAGCCTATGATTCCATAGTGTTGTATCCACTCCTGTAGAAGCTAAAGAGATAGAAGAGTCAGTATTACCATTACATAAATACAATGTACCTACCTTCTCTCTTTTTTCTATCACCAATGATCCTTTGATGACCTTCCATGTCTTATCTATAAATATGGATACACAACCTTCACTTGCCAACTTCCCTGTTGAAATTAGATTTTTCCTTAAATATGGAACATGACTTACGTCTTTCAACAACCATTGGTTTCCATTGCGTTGCTTTATTTTACCTTTCCCATTCCAACAATTTTTCATGGTGCATCATCACCCAAATGAACCTGTCCAAAATCACCTTGAACATAATCTAGAAAATGTTTCCTATGGGATGTGGTGTGAAATGAACACCCTAAATATACTACCCAAGACTCAGAAATATTATCTACAGAAAGAATCAAAGCATATTGTAACACATCACCTATTACATTTGCTTCCTGATTTCTCTCTTGTTGTCCATCTCTATGTTTAGCCAATGCATCCATCAGATCCTTCTTCGTCTTTTCTTTTGAAATATTGAAAGCCACTGAAACTGCCAAGCTCAGTCGTATCATTCCTAGATCCTTTCTATCAATAATATCCCATTCTTCATCCTTCATGGTCATCAGCTTCTTTGCTACTCTGCCCAATGGTAGGAATAGATCCTTCTGATATAAATAATATTTCATCTGCATCTTCCATAACTGGTAGTTTTGGTCATTAAATTTCTCGACCCTAAACTTTCCATCTTCTGACATTTCTCCCACTCAAACCAGGAACCCTCTTTTCCTGTGAGTTACCTTTCGCTCTGATACCAGTTATTAGAAAAACAGGACCGCAGAGCAATAAAATAAAACAAATGTGGAAACAAAACACATAAGATACACAATACAATAGAGACACGGATTTATGTGGTTCATCCAGTGTGGGCTATGTCCACCAGAGAAATTTCTAGGTCCTTCCTTTATTATTATCCATCAAATGAAGGCATACAACCTACAACAAAACCCGTTGTAACTTCCTCTTCTTTCTCTCACAGTATCCTCTCTCATAATACAATACTTTCCATAATGCATAGCCACAATACATTTCCCTCATAACAGAGGGTTTATTTCTAAGGAAAAAAAACCTAACATAATTTCTACTGTTAGATCTGCTACCTTATAATGAACGGTCCATATTTACAATGAAATTACAATATCTATTTACACGGCAATTTTTTCTTCGGGGGCTTCGCCCCCAAACCCCCCAGCCAAGGGAATATCCCCCTCAGACCCCGCAAAGGGGGTACCCCCCCTCTTCACTCCCCCACGTGGAAGAGTGTACATACTTCTGGGGTGTAAAGTCTTCATGGGTTATAAACACGGATGAAAGCAAGGACCTCTAAATTAGGAAGATAATCAGGCTCCACAACCAACAATAATTCTACTAATGGCTTAAATGTGCTAACTCATGAAGTTGAGAACATTTCAAGAACTGTTAAACATTACAACTGGAAAGTTACAAGTGAGGTAGTCACATGAATAGTGACTACAAAAAATTTCCTGTTCAGAAAATTGAAAAAATGAACTTACTGTTATTAATTATGAACATGAATATGCATAGAATGATGAGTCATTCTATTTGGTTAAATTGTTTGGTAATTGTGATTGAATTACTAGGTGCAGGAAATTCTAAGATCATGGCATAAGGTGATGTCCATGTTGAATTATGATGTATAGAAAATACTAACAATTTGTTGGTTGTATGCAATATATAATCATTGCAAGAAAAATGGCATTTAGCATGGTGCTTTCTGAAAGCCATAAGGAAGACTACCTTCTATTATTCCAACAACGATGAAAAAATTATGAAATAGAATTTCATGTTTTGGGGAAAAGTTGAATTCCCTTTGAACTAAGTTTGAGTTCCTAAATGAATTATTTTATGTCCTTCATGATAATTTCATGTGTGATGTAGATGAGATGTTATTGGTTAAAGTTGGAACTCCTGGAGCCATGGTGCTCTGAGACTTCCTGTCCGGCCTGTGTTGGATCCCTGGAAGGGAAGTTGAGTAGTTGATGAATTGTTGGGCAGTGAAGGTGCATACTATCTTGGGATGTAAAGGCATGTGGGGAAGAGAGAACATTGGTTGGAGTGTTGCTATGTTTTGGAACCTTGGACTAGACTATGTTGATGTTGATTGTGGGCCATGGTTATCTTGGGAAGACATTGCCATGATGGAGTCATAGCCCTGCTCGGGGGTGGCACACTGCTGAAAGTTTATCAACAGTGAGATTTAAGGTTGAGTGGAACTTCGTGGACCTACAACCAGTTGTTGCTTCAATGAGGTTAATTGAAGCATGTAATAAGGAACAATGAGATGAATTATGTCCTGGAGAATCTCTATGGAATAGCGCAATTGACTTCTAGTTACAGTATGTGTACGAGAATTAGTGTTGGAAAGTAGAGAACGAGATGGATAATAAGATTCCAATAGATAAAGCTTGGATATTTTAAATAATTTGAATGGTACATGGTATATAATGCACCGAGGATAGTGCATAAATAAGGGGAGGGGATTGTAATATCCCCAGGTTGAACCCCAACTATAAATGTAATAATGTACTTAAGATGGTGAGTTGTTTGATATCATTTTTTATACACCTTTCATGGCATAGTGCGCACATGTACTGCGCAGTAAAATGATGAAATGTGCACATTTTTTGATACCGCGCGTAGCAACTTAAGTGCACGTGATTTTGAGGCCAGGGAGCCTTTGTGCATATGTTGTGTTTTATAGGAAGGTGAGTCAGTTATTATAAGTTAGGATGCTTATGTTTTGATTAGGCTAGAGAGTCTAGATTTTAAAGGACAATGCGCCTACTTTTGTATATATCTCATAATTAAAATACATCGTTGTGCACAGACCGACCACGATAAAAGAGTTTGGGGACTAAACTCCACTAGATAGGGAAAGGGTAGGGATAAAAGTTAAGGAAAATAGATAAGCTAGGGATCTTAAGCCAAAAAGGAATATTATATTAATATTTCTTAAATCATAAAGTATGGATAACTATTTTATCCTATGTTCTAAAGTTGGGGACAAGTGGGCCAAAGTAGCTCCCAACATGAAAAGTGTCAAGTTGGGGACATGAATACATATTGTTGGGACTTAGCTCATTTTCCCATCTTTCCATAATTTTTCACATCATTCCTTCCATAATTCATTCATCCAGTCAATCATCCATAAGCATGCACACAACCATTGAGCTATCCTTCATATCTTCATGATTGTACATGAATCTGTATCCATAGCCATTTTGTGTTGGTGTATCTGGTTAGCTTGGGAGTTTCACTAAAGAAGCGGGTTGTCAGGCCCGTGGGATATTGAATAAGCGAGTTGTCAAGCCTGTGGGATATTGAAGAGGTGGGTTGTCAGGTCCGTGAGAAATTCTCTAGGTAGGAGAATTGTTGGGAATTGATTTCTTGAAGGTGCTAAACTGTAGCTACAGTTCTCTGAGACTTCCTTTTTGACCTATTGTTGAAGCCCGGAAAGGAAGTGGGTAGCCGAAGGAATGTTTATCAGAGAAGGGGAACACTACTTGGGTGGGACAAGCATGTGGGGAATGAGGGACTATAGGTTGTTAGTTTGAGTTGGCACCTAAGGCAGAGTCTTTCCTATTGTCTATGAGCCTTTATCCTGGTTAGGAATCCCTTTACCCAGGTGGAGTTTAGTCCTAGCTCGAGGGTGATTCACTGTTGATAGTGATGAACAATGTGGTCTAAGGCTGGGAGGTTTGTGGAAGGTATGCACGTAGTTGGTGACATTCTTACCAAGATAAGTGCCAATTGTGTGATAAATTTACATCCTGCATTGTTATTTACATGATTATTTTTATGGGTTATCATATGTGTGGTTATAGCTGTGTTTATTTTTATGGGTGTTTCCTGTATATGCTGCATGTATATGTTTACTATTATTTCAGTGTGAATCCGTTCATTTATATATGTAATTCGTTGTTTACATTATATATATATATCCAAAAGAGTTTTGTGTGTATATATTCTACTTACATGCAGTTCGAAAAATTTATGTGGCATAACTCAGTTGGATACTGGGTATGTTACAGTATGTTCCACAGAGAGAAAGAAAGAGTTATCTAGCATAACGTGGCCCGACATGGATCGTCGAGGATGTTATAGGTACCTTCAAAGAGAGAAACTGACCTCATGGTTTCTCAATTTACATAGAGTCAAAGTTATGAGGAGAAGCAGGTGGCTCCACTAGTGGTGAGGCAGGTGGCCCAACCAAGTACCATCTCGGAAGGAGAAAAAGTTTAGAGGGAGTCAACCCTAAGGATCCAGTAGGGAGGAGCAACCTCCCAAGAAATTTCATAGGAGATCAGACTTCAGAGGAGGTCAAGCAGAGGGAGACTATGGCTCCAGATATTGTACATACTTAGAGGGAGTCAAGCTTCAGATGGATTGGATTATGAGGAGAATGTTTTGTCCAATTTCTAGCTAGACTTCCATCAGGACTATCATTTCTCTTGCTTTAGTGATGATTTTGAAATTACATCAGATGGTTGTGAAAGACCACGTTCCTCAATGGTATTATTGAAGAGGAAGTGTACATAGAGAAACCTCAGAGATTTGTGATACATGTGAAGGAGTCTGATGTTTGCAGATCAAAGAAACAATTGTACTAACTCAAGCAGGCACCCAGAGCATGGTACTCCTATATTGATGGAAACTTGATGAGTTTAGGCTTCAATGAGAGTGATGCATATCCAAAACTTTACTAAAATGTTGTATATAGTGATCCAATGATATTACTATTATATGTTGAGTAAAGTGGCTCATTGACAAGTGTAAGAAGGAGTTGGATTTAGAGTTCGAGGTGGAGGATCTTTGTCAAATGTACTATTTCTTGGTATTAGAGGTGTGATAGAGATCAGATGATATCTTCATCAGTCATGGTATACTGATGATATTCAATATGATCCACTGCAATTCCCTGGATACACCTATGGAGACAAATCTAAAGAAGTTGAGTGATTTTGCTTCATACTCAGATTTGGTGGATCCCACAATGTACAGACACCTGATTGGATCCTTGATGTACCTAGTTAACACCAGATGAGATATTTTCTTTTTAGAGAGCACTCTGAGTGAGTATTTGGTTGAATCCAAGGCAGTTACATTGAGTTGCAACAAATCATGTGCTAAGGAAATGACATGGAAAAGTTTGATATGGTTTGTATCAGGTGGTGAAGTGAGGTTGCATGGATATATAGATTATGATTGGTAAGGGAGTGTAGTAGACAGATTGAGCACCACAGGGTGATACATCAGCTTGATATCAGTTATGATTTATGGGATAAGAAAGAATCATACTTCCGTAGCACTCAGTATAGAAAAGGTGAAGTATATCACATCCAATGTCACAAGTCATGAAGTAGTGTGGCTTCAGAAGATTCTTGCAGGACTTCATCTGAGATATGGTGCAGAAGGTAGTAGTGAAGCTTTAACACATATCCATAGATGAGAAAATAGTGAAAATTCTCACCAATCCTCTATCCAAAGAAAATTTTCTTTACTTCAAGAAAAATCTTGGCGTGATGAAAAATGTCTCCCTCGCTAAGAGGGAGTGTTGATTTTTTGCAACATCTAAGAATGGCCCTAGCATAGTCTTCGAAGGAAAAAATACTCGAGGTGTTTATGGTTCTCCAATAGGAAGCATCAAGAATAAATTCAATCATAGGGGTGTACCAATGGTGAATGGCCCAAGCGTAGTCTTCAAAGGACAAAAGACTTGAGGTGCTAGTGTTCCTCTAGTGTATGGCTATAGTAGGTGCCATTCTCCTAGGATTGGTAGTTTAACCAGTGGAGAATGACATATTCACTTACATGGGTTTACCTGTAAGTGACACTCACTCACAAGGGTGTACTTGTGGTGGTGAGTGGCCTAGGTAAGCATCACGAAGACCTTCTCCCAGATATGGCCTAGGGAGAAGGATACATTTACTTTTGAGGTAAATGGGGCCAACTGTGGTCCTTACTTAGAGGAGTTTACCTATGGACTCAAGGTGCTTTAGGTGCCTCCACATGTCATATATCATTGTACATAATTCTCCCAAGATTGGTAGTTTGACTAATGGATAATGGGAGATTCTATCACAGGGGTTTACCTATATGGTGACATTCACTCACAAGGGTGTACTTGTGAAGGTGAATGGTCTAGGTGTAGTCTTCATTAAGACCCGAGGTGATAGAAACAATTGTGTGGATATGGATTATCAACATGGCTCATGAAGAAAATTTTCTATCACAGAATAAATCCAAGTATGGAGAGTGTATCCCTCATTTAGAGGGAGTGTTAAAGTTTTGGAACTGCGGGTAATCATTCTCCATAAGAAAATACAAAGAAACCATTATAGAATTCCCTGGAATGAACTAGAAAGAAATAAAATATAGGAAGATCAAGTAATCCCCATTGAAGCATTGAAGAAACACTTGTAAAAGAAACAAAACAAATAAAACAAAGTTAAAGGACAAAAATGACAAGTCGGCCCTACGAGTAAAATAAGGTGACTTGACTAGTATAAATAAATACAAGTTCATTTCATTATTACATCATCTCATAATCTCTCCTCTTCTAGTGTGCATTGCCTAGTTGCAACTGTCAGTTTCCAATTGCATTGACAATTGTCAATTTCCAGTTGCAGTTACTAGTTGTGTTATCTGTGTCTAGTGGTTCACCATCTTTGATAGATCTTCTTCATACTAGGGAGAACTTATCTTTCATTGGGTCTCTTCATATATCTAGTGAAGTGTTTGTGAAGATGGATTAAATTTATTCTAGAGAAATTTTTGATGGGTTTTTCTCTCAAGTTTGGGTTTTACAAGGATAAATATTGTGTCTATTGTGCATGGATATCTCTCTGTGATTTTTTTATTTCTGTTATAGTTTTATTTCATTTGAAATTTTCAGTGTGTAATTTTTATATGATAATAATGGAATTGAAATTTGTTTGAAATCATAAGATAATACTTATCAGATTTGGAAATTCAAAAAATCAACAATAAGAGACTCACGGTCTAATAGCTAGAAAGGGCATAGGCACTCAATACTTCATTTGTCAAGTTTCATGGGTGATCATAAGAAAAAGTAGTGAAAATGTTTAAACGAGAGAATATTTTGATAGCCATCGAGCACATTTAATGTGACTAGAGGATTTTAAAAGATTAAACCAGAGGTATTAGTGGGAATTCCTCTGGTATAAATTACAAGACATCGCAGGAAAGTCTCTATTGTACATCGAAGGCATTGTCATGAAGTGTGTTGATGGGTGTCAAAGGCGAAGATGGGAACTCCTCGGATTTGACTAGGGGAGTTTGTAAGAACTCCTCCAGTCAAACTAGAGGAATTTGTATGAAATTGCACAACGGTCAAATAAGTGTTTTGGAGGAGTTTAAGGGAAGTTATTTGATGGTTACTAGAGGATTTTATACTAACCTTTCCAATAACCAATTTTTTTCTTCAAAATTTCCTCAAGTGCCAAGAAAAAAAATGTAATTCCATCCAAACTTAAGAAAATTAGAAAGGAATTCTTAAAGAGGGGTGATTGACGATCAACCATTAAGAAAAAGGAGTTTGTTGATTCCTAGCACAAGTAAATATACAAGATTTACAAGTAAATATACAAGAAAAAGGAGTTTGTTGATTCCTAGCACAACAAATGGTGACAGATTGGGCAAAGCCATGAATCTCAAAAAAGTAGTATCCAAAACATAAATGTTTCAGAATAGAAGCATGGAAATGTATGAACCTAAGAGAGAGAAAATGGGTCCCATAGTTTTTCAAAATTCATATTTTGATGAGACAAAGTTTGTATGATAAGAAGAAGTTAGAATCATGCCCAAAACATATTGATTATCATGAAATAGATTTTTCAAAATGGAATTAGTTTTAGGAAGGAATAAAGAGTACTATTGATCTAGATTATTTCAAGAATGAAATGAAGGTGGAAATATAGTAAGAAAATACACAAATATATTGTGAGAAACACATAAATACAGTAATGCATAAATTTTATTAATGACATAAATGTACATAAACTATAAAAATATAGAGTGAATGAACTCACTAGAATGGTGGAAGGTTATCTCTGAGAATAGTTGTGATGGCTATGCTCATTCACAAGAAGATGATGTTTGAAATGAGGCTCCAAAGGCATTTTTAACATAAATAAAATCCAAAACCCTAACCCCGGAAGATGAAATGCCAAAAGGTTTATGGGCCCTGGTGGGGGTAGTTGATACGTGATGACGCATGCTCCCTCCACAACCCATAGGTCGGAAGGTCCACGTCAACACAGGATCTTTTCCCTTAACGCTGGCCCAGAGAGCTTCGAAATGGCTCTTCTATTACCCTTTCGGGAAACCTGGATCCACAGTCAACTTCAGAAATTCCCCTTTTGCTTCAGGAAATCAGACTTCTCCCTTTCGTGAATCCGTTGGTCACACACTTGTCTTTCAGATCTTCGAAACCCGAAACCCGTCAACGCTGACCCATCCTCTTTTCTTTCGGGTTTTTCCTTATCGCGATTTCGGCGGTCGCGGTGTCAAGCAACTTACTCCGGCGATTCCCGAAACCTGATTTACCGACCCTCCGATGCACTCATGAGCTTTGACTTTTCAACGCCCCTTTACTCTGTTGGGAATTTGGACTTTGCAATATCACGAATCATAATGCAATGAGTTCGGAACTTCACTCCATGAAACTCTGAAATGGTCAACGGAGTTTGACTCCGTGTCAATAGTGCGCCACCTATCCACTCATTGTCTCCTCTATGGCCCACACAACCCCCTTAGCCTTTGGGACTTCGCGGTTCGGGATATCATGATTCCCATTGAAAATTTTTTGGGACTTTCACCTGCGAAAACCCGATATAGGAATCCCCGTGTAAATCCAATGACCCTTATGGCTTGGATCTACGGTCCTACTCCTCATGAGCTTAGAAAATTTCAGGAATACTCACCGTATATCCCCTTTTCTTCTATTAGATCTAATGACTCACAGGACTTCATGGATTCTCCACCGAGAATTCCGACCGCCCGTCTCTTCCTCTGAGAGCTCGTCCTCCTGCGGTCCCTCGTCACTACACCTTCCTACAAACTTCAAGGTACTTGGCCTTTACCTTCCTTCGACTGATTCGAAGGCCCAATTCCTTCTGAATTATCCCTAACTTTGAGTCTTTCAGAAAACCCTTGCACGCACTCCTTGCGGAAACCTTCAAGCACTTCCAAGTGTTGAAATCCTTCAACTCTGCGCACACCTACAATAGTAGTCTCTCAATACTTCACTCAGGTTCGCAACCCTAAGACTTCACTCGGCCTGCGCACTCCTTGCACAGCTCCTGTGCCATTCTGCACTTCTGAGTGAATGAGAACAAAATCTATCTCTCCTGAGATTTCAGTGACAAACCTATGAACACCCTGTCGACGCACTCCTTGCAGACAATTCAACTGCACTCCTTACAGGAACTCTTGCTCAGATAGAGAAACAATTGAAACTCATTCCTTTTCCTCTTTCCTCTTAGATTTCAAACATTCAAAAAGAAATCATTCATACATAGCATAAAAGAAATTGCATGACAGAAAGAGTAAAACATTCATGAGCATAACATTCAAAGATGCATACATAGAGAATATATGAACACCATGAGTCTGAATCACAACTTTCTTGTATTAATCCAGAAATTCTGTACATGGAGTCTGCTACACAACTCTCTGCTTCTCTTCTATGCTCATCATCATGCTAATGTTACAATACACAATGAGGGTGTCTATATCCCATTTCCCTCTTGCACTTTAAAACTGTCTAATCTACACATTCAATTCTACCTACTTGCATTAACTACTATAAATGCCTTCTACCTACTAAGGACGAGAGAAAATTGCTCAAGGTCCGTTTACATTATACAAGTGAACTTCCTCTTAATGGCTTCATTTAAGATCGCGCAATAACTTCAAGGTGATTTTCAAAATTTGTGCTGGGCGCTTTTTCAGCTGTCCGTTGTCTCCACGCTGGCTCGCTTGAGATGCTCCTGCATCAATACGTCAACTTTCCAAGGGCGTAACTTTTGCATAAAAACTTTGTTTGGGGTGCATGATAGCTGATTGGAAAGGTATATCTAAGGAATACACATGTTCTCATCACACTCTGAATAAATCCTACAGTGTAACTTTTCCAAGCCCCAAAAGTTTTTTTTAGGGCCTCAAAATGACCCTGGAAGTTTAGTACCTGAAAAACTGTAGAAAAAATACCAAGGTGGAAACCCCTATTTTGATCCAGTGGAATAGGTGGGTGGCCACTGGTTTCTCCCTAGATCATTCTTCCCCCATTGCATCAAGTTTCCATGGAAGATGGGGAATATTTTACCAAATCTAAACCTTGGTGAATTGCTTGCCTTGTTGAAGAAGTTTCCCTGCTTAGCCTATTGAAATTTGTTATTACCTGGTTGTTGGAGGGGTTGGAACCGTTCAACTGGTATAGTTGCATGATCTTCCCAAGTGTGGGAGGAATATGTAGGTGAATATGTGATATGAGGAGTATGAAGGGATATGTTGTAACTTTGCTGGAATGGGAAGTGTAGAGGCACCAACGTAGGTGATGCAACAATATTTGTGTGCTCTTATACAATATGATTTTGTTGGATAGAAAGATCTTGGGACGAGGCTAAAGTGGTTGCAATTTCCTTCTATTCTCCTTCTGACCATATCTTGAAGAGGCTAAAATTGGTAGTATGAAATATTACTTTGTGACATTTTTTTGTTAAGACAGTAGTTGAGACTACCTCTGGTATCTTGTAGAGATGACCCCCTAGAGTAACAATGACCCTACAGGGTCGAGACTCATAAAAATAATGAAAATTCCACATATATGGTTGGCCTAACAGAACATCACAGACTTCAAGTTTGGTAACATCACACGGTACCTCATCCTTGAATAGGTTGATGTCATAGGACAGGTAACACTGTTGGTTGACATGAATATCTCTACCCTAGAGAAGCCACCCAATGTTGTATGGTTGCAGGTGTGGTGTTTTCAGCAAATCCAACTGCTTGACAACCTCTGTTGATATTAGGTTCTTCTATATTCTACTATCAACAATAAAATGTAATGGGGTCCCCTTCATCCACATCTGTGAATGGAAGAGGCTCTTATTGGCCCTTGGTTATGGAAGAAACTGAATATTATAGAAGAAAAGGTGAAATGAAAACTGCACGGAAGGAAGGTTGACTGATATTAGGTCGAAGTGGTTAAAGAAGAAGAAAATATGGAGCAAATTCTAAGAAAGCAAGTCATTGGAAGATGAGATCGAGGAATAAATATCAGCAAGGGAGGTGGATCGTGGAAAACTCATTAAGAGAAAAATACACCAGTAGATGCTTTGGAGAACCTCATGGGAAGGAAGGAAAGACTGGCTGGAAAAGCCCTAAAAATGTGGGTCAAGGTGACCTAGGTTTTTAGACACCTAGGGTTTTGGTATCTAGGGTTTTTACACCTAGGCTTCAGCTTAAGGCTATCGATGAGCTATTGTAATGTATAAATAAAGGTCAAGAGGAACTGGGATGGGTTTTTTCAAAGTTTGTTGATGTAAGGAAGAGTGGTTGATGTTAATGTAGAGAGAGAAGTATTGTGTTGTGAGAGAATTTTGTATTGTAATACCTTTAGCTAGGTGTGAATATCAACCCTACAGTTAGGTGCGCAGGGAAGGGAGATAGAGAGAAGAGAGAAGGAGAGAATATTTGTGAGCTAAGAGCACAGATAGAACTATAATATTCACCTAATATATTATAAAGCAAATTTCTATGGACGTATCCTTAGGGAAAGGATGAACCACGTATATCTTGTGTTGTGAGTGATTGATGTTGTGCCATTTACTTATGTTACTCTAATGATGCATTCGTATGTTAGATATGATATACAACTGTGTGAAGTAGGTTTATTCTTGGAAAGAATAATATGATCTTCGTGAGTGGTTTCCTTGATTCCACATGCATTTCCTTTGGTTGTAGACACTTGTTTCCTACAACCCCCTATTGCTACTTCGGGTGAGACTGCACTTGCTTCGCAGGTGTTGCCGAAAGGGCTAGTAGTTAGGGATTGTTGGTGTGCTATTAGAGTTGAAACCTGGGTCTGCCCCTATTCCAACAAATGGTTTTGTTGTCGGCACCGAAATATTCTTGAGGGAATGTCAAGGTGGTTTCCATCGAAGACAAAGATTTAGAAGTGGATAGAAGAACAAGAGAAGGACTTCGTAGAAGCTCAGAATAAGAAACCTAATATTAGCGCAAAAGACTGGTTGGGAAGGTATATCTTTACTGATATACACGAGATTTTCTTTAGAGGAATTCATAAAGATCTATACAAGTGGCTAGCTAGATTAGAAGATACCCCATTTGAGATCAGATCTAGACCGCTTGTGGTTTGGATGTCGATGCTGATCAAGAAGGTCAAGAGAGTTGATAACACCATGTTGAGAGAAGTAGATCATTGGTTTTATAGTACCATTGGAGGGTATATCACTGATTTTTCTATTGATAGAGTAGAATCATGTAGACAAGCAGAGAGATATTTCTTTAAGGGACCTAGAGGAAAATTTGTACACTTCTTGAAGTTGAAGATCAAGATGTTATTGCATGAGAAGAACATATTGAAGATACAGTAGTGGGTTAGATTGAAAAAGCTAATGTTCAAGAATTCAGACAGCGACAACAACACAGAGGTCAGACACACGTGCAGTGGGAGAACCTTCAGAGAAGTTCCTCTGGTGCACTTGTTCGTGTAGAGTCATGAACCACCAGCACAGGAAGAAGGGTTCTACAATGAAGAATAAGAAGAGTTTTTGAATGAGGAACATTCAGAGTCAGCTAGGGCAGAAGAATAGAAGAATGAAGAACCTCGCCGAGAAGAGTCAGAAACTTTAGGGACTGCATATACTGTTGAAGTAAGTGATATTATTCCCCCTATTGTTTTAACAGAATTAAGTAACCACATTAACCTAAGTTATCATAACACTTAGAGCATTGGTACAAGTGGTTCAGTGCATACTTAGTCAGGAACATTAGGAAGATCTATGGCATATGAGATCAGGTTACCCACCTTTAGAGGATATGGATCTGAAGATCCTGAATATCACTGATTTCTATATGAAGTTGTATGGAGTACTACCCTGAGAGACCGCGCACTGAGCTGGTACATGAAGTTCATCTGAGTATTTTTCCATTCGAAACCGTTGAAAGAGATTAAGACTTCGTTGATTGCTGAATTCAAGAAACCCAAGTTAGAATCGCAGTGCATCACAGAGTTGAAAGAAACCAAGAAGAAAGTAGTTCAACCTGTTTGGTAGTTTGATCAGAGGTTTAAGACCCTGACAGGTCATTTGAGTTTTCAGATCCCAGATGAGAAGAACAAGGAATGGTTCATTATTTCGCTCCTACCACACATCAGAGTCCCTCTAATGCATAAAAATATTTCTTTGTAGGATGAGGTGTTGGAGATCGCCATGAAACCAGATTCGACCCTTATGGCAGAATTGAGCTCAGGTATGAGTCAAATCTTGAGTCAGCTAAATAGCTTATCATTACAGGTCGAAGATATGAAGAAGGGTAAGGGAAAAGATAAAAAAGAAGACATATGGTGTATTAGATGCAAATCAGAAGGCCATGACAAGGAGCCTTGTCCCCTATTTCATGAATACTTGGCTTCTGGAGCTCTGATCCCTTTGAAGCAAGTTACTCTACCTTGGTGTGAGGTATGCAGAAATAGAAATCGCCCTGGAGAATGCTATTACATGAAAATTTATGTTTAGACACCTACTAACCTATTCTTCACATTCTATAAATATGTGGGTAATGATGATAAGGATTGTAGAGCTTATGACCTCTTGCATGAAGATCAAGGGATGTCTACAAAATTCAACGAGATGTAAAGAAAGAATTGAACACTAAGTAGTATAATTCCCCTGGAAGAGGAAACTTCAACCCTCGTGTTGGATTCAGAGGAAGAGGATGAGGAGGAGGTATGGGTCGAGGTCTAGGTCATATCATTTGTTATAACTATGCACAGGCAGGTCATTTTTCAAGGGACTGTCAAAACCCTTGTACCACTTGCAGTTACTGTAACTCATTTGAACATGTCATAGAAGATTTACCTGCATTGTTAGCCAAACTTCAGGAACGACTAGGAGGAAACCAACAAGTACAACTAATCATAGAAAAACCTCGCGGAGTAGACCCCAGAGTCATTGTTATCACTAGAGGAGGCACTGCTACATGAGAAGATAGGTTGACTCCAGGGAATACTAAAGAAAAATCAGGAGTCAAAAAAGTTGCGGAGAAGACACAAGAGTTTGATCCAAAGAGAGAGAAGTAGACATTTGAGGAGGCAAGAAAAGATTTTGGAAGAGATCGAGATTCTTCATCAAATGCACAACCAGAAGTTAGAGAATGTGGAATTCCCCTGGCCTTTGATCAGTCTGTTTCGCATGGAGAAGGAAAATAGGTAAGTAATCTCATGGAATTCTTATGCACTTGCATTAATTTGATAAATGATGAGAATGTTGTACAAGAGCTACAAAATTTGATTAGACAATATGATATAGGAAGGGTAGATCCTCTACTGAATAAAGTAGTACATCAACTATCCAAAAAGAGAAGGATAAATAAGGAACTACAGCTTAATGCTCAAATTGGAGATTATGATTTAGATTATGTGGTCCTCGACTTAGGGTTGGAGTTCAATGTCATGATAAAGCAGACCTAGGCACTGATGAGAAAACCTAAGTTGATCTATTCCCCCATTATCAAGCTTAGAATGGCCAATCAACAGGCTATGAGCCCCTTCAGAAGACTGTAATAGTCCCTGTGGACATCGATGGGGTCAAAACATTTGTGGACTTCAAGGTAATTGAGATAGTCAATGATAGTTGTCCTTATCCCACGTTGTTAGGAATTGATTGGGCTTTCAACAATTGTACTACTGTTGACTTGAAGAAAAGAAGAATGACATTTGAAGGTGATGGCCTTACAGTCATTTTACCTTTGGATCCTGACGAAGGTCCCAGATACATAGACCCCATCAGAGAAGAAGACCGTGCATATGAGTTGGATAATATATACAAATTGACAACAAGACAACATGATTACATTAATTCTACAACATATGGAAATTTAAGCTGGCGAAGTGACAATGCATGCTCATTAGACTCAAAAGAAGCATTGGAGAACTGGAAGAATAAAATGTATGAAGTATCTACATGGAGATGTGCTAGACTGACTAGAGAAGTTCACTGGATCGGCACAACAGTAAATAATTTACCCACATTTGATGGTTTGAATCACTTTGAAACTTTCTTACTAGAATTTGAAGAAACTATACCAGTACAACAAAGACTATTGGCACTAGACGAAGATTTGAAAGATACTCCAACAAGATGGTGGGGAACACATAAAAGGAACATCGTGAACTGGATACAATGTCACACTTTGATGACAACGTGATTTTCAAAACAATTTGAAGGATGGGAAGTTAGGTAAATAGGTCAAAGATGTCTGAAAGACCATGTGCGAGGTTGTGAGGAGGCCTCAAGCAACATTACTCAATGGGAGTGGGTACATTAATTCATCAATACTCTAGACACAATGCCTATCAACTGGTACCTTCAAGCAAAACTACATGTCACCACTGCAGATTGGCAAGGTATGACTCAAAATTTTGTAGCTACATTTTTATTTGAATTTTAGCACCCTTTGGTAGATCAAGATTTATAGGTTGTGAGACAGAGAGTCTTTGAGGAGGCACCTAGCCTCCCTATGGAGAAAGAAGAGGATCAATGGACTACACCTCTTCAAAAATTTCAAGGATGTTACAATATCAATGCCGATGAAGACGATGATCCTAGGAATGTGAACATCGCAGAAATGGAAGGAAAGAGAGACATAGAAGGATCAGGAGTCGAACTACCTTTTATTGGACAACCAATCAAACTCAATAAAGTTAATATTGGAACAGAGAAAGCACCTAATCTTGATAATGTTGGAGATTATTGGGATGATGCCACTATTGATAAGATCACAAAGTTACTGCACGAATATCAGGACTTGTTTCCAACCAATTTCACTGATATGAAGGGAATTAAAGGACCCATGGGAGGGATGAATTTCCCCTTAAAACTAGATGCAAGTCCATTCAAATAGAGACCTTACAGATTGAACCTTAAATATAATAAGAAAGTGAATATTGAATTAGACAAAATGTTGGAAGCAGGAATCATAGAACCTGTTGAAGAATCAAAGTGGATTATCCCTATGGTGGTTCAGGATAAGAAAATAGGAGAGATTAAAATCTATGTAAATCTCAGGAAGTTGAATGATGCATGTCTACATGATCCATTCCCTACACTCTTTATTGACAAAGTGGTAGATAATGTGGGAGGACGGGAAGTCTACTCCTTCACCGATGGATTTTCAAGATACCATCATATCGGGATTGCCAAAGAATATTCCCATAAGACCACATTTGCAATAGAATGGGGAACCTACCAATTCACAGGGATGCCTTTTGGATTGAAGGATGCACAAGCCATTTTTTTTAGGGTGGTGGTCAAAGAATTCAAGGAGTTTTAACATAAATTTCTGGAAGCATATTTTGATGATTGGACTATTTTTAGCTTATTACAAAATCATATTGAATGTTTAAGTCTAATGTTGGATAAGTGTAGGCAATGTCAGATTTCTTTGAGCCTGAATAAATTCATTTTATTTTAACCCTTTGGAGTGTTGTTAGTCCATATTGTGTGTAACCAGGGGTTATTGGTAGATCTGTCCAATATTGCCATTATTGTCGATCTACCCCCTCCTACTTCAGTCAGACAGCTGCGCACTACGCTGGGACATACCAGATACTACAAGAAGTTCATTAAGGTCTATGCAAAAATCAAAACACCCATGGAGAGGATTTTGAAGAAATATTGACAGTTTCACTGCACAGAAGAATGTCAGTAGAGCTTCGACACACTAAAACAGAAAATGGTTACTTTGCCTATTCTGGTTTTCCCATATTGGAGCAAGGAATTTTATGTGAATGTTGATGCTTCCTCTATTGCATTAGGAGAACTGTTAGCACAACTAGGAGTAGGAGATATTGAATACATGTTATCCTTTGCTAGTAGGAAGATCTGAACAACTAAAATCAATTACACCACCACCAAGAGAGAAGGGTTAGCCATGGTGTATGTGTTGCAGAAGTTTCATCATTACTTGTTAGGAGGACACTTTAAGATTTTCACTAATCACTCTACGCCGAAATACCTATTCAACAAGACAATGTTGGGGGGAAGGATATGCATATGGCTTATGTTATTTCAGGAATATTATTTCTAATTGTGGTAAATCCAGGAAGGATGAAAAGGGACCTGACCACTTGTCTAGGTTGGAACATGGAGAGGAACCTACTAGTTTGGAGGATACACTGTCGGATGCATAGATGATGGCCATTATAAAGGTTTATGATCACTTCAATGAGATAGTTCAGTTCCCATCAATAGGAATAACACCTAGCAAATACACAGGCATTCAGAAGAAACAATTGGCAGTACGTGTTGCCGATTTTTTGCTTATATCTGGACAACTATATATGATAGGACCTAATGAGATCCTAAGAAGATGTGTTATGGAGGTAGAACAACCACTAATTTTAGTAGAATCTCATGAATTCATCACAGGAGGACACTACGCAGGAAAAGAAACAACGCAGAAGCTTCTTAGAGATGGCCTCTGGTGGCCCACCTTACACATAGATGTTAAAGAATACTACAGAGCCTGTGATGTATGCCAAATAGTTTTGAAAGCTTCCAGAAGAGATAAAATTTCATTAGCACCCCAGCTAACCTTACAAGCATTTGAGAAATGGGCAATTGACTTCGTGGGACCTATAAAACCACCAGGGAAGCACACAAGAGCCAAATACATCATCACTGTGAAAAATAATTTGACTAGATGAGTAGAAGCAAGAAAAATTAAGGATTGTAGTGCAACTACAGCTGCACATTTCATATTTGATGATATCATAACCAGGTTTGGATGCCCAAAGATCCTCATGAGTGATCAAGGTACACATTTTATTAATAATACTATTGAAGCCTTGACTCAGGAATTTGAAGTTCACCATTAGAAGAGCACCCCATACCACCTGCAGGCGAATGGTATGGTTGAATCCTTCAACAAGATCTTGGAGACAACATTGATGAATATTTGTAGTGTAAATAGATATGAATGGGATTTAAGAGTACCATCAGTGTTATGGGACTATAGAACCACTTGTAAGAAGCTGACAATGCAAACCCGCTTTAAGTTGGTTTATGGACTAGAAGTAGTTGTACCCATGGAATATTTAGTTCCTAGCTTAAGAATTGTAGCCTTTACTGATATGGATGACACTGGTGTTGTTCAAGAGAGGCTCGCATAGTTGGTTGAACTAGAAGAAGACAAATTTATTGCAGGATTTCATCAGCAGGTTCAAAAGGAGCGAGAAAAGTCCTACCATGACAGGCATATCAAGAAGAAAGCATTTAAGCAAGGAGATCCGGTATTGGTATATGATATCAAGTTCATGAAGAATCAATGGAAGTTCAGAACACATTGGTTAGGGCAATAAGATATTTCCTATGTTACCGAAAGAGGAGATACACAACTGAAGACTTTGAATGGGGAGTGGAAGGAAGGATTAGTGAATGGGAGCCGATTGAAATTGTACTATATAAACCAGCTCCCTTGTAGATATCGGTAAAAAAAAAAGGAGAAGGGTCTAGGTACCAGGTGCAATTGAGACTAGGTACCAGACACAAGAAATACAGTCTGCACACAGAGTGGAGGAACAGAGCAGGAAGCAAAGGCTATGCTGGGCATTCTGAAGTCGAGGTACAATAGAAGATTCAGATCAGAGTTCCTCGAGATGAGTCATAGGTGAGTGTTGGGGGGCTGTTGTCCCTTGGTTATGGAAGAAAGTGAATATTACAGAATAAAAGGTAAAACACGAACTGCACAGAAGGAAGGTTGATTGATATCAAGTCTAAGCGGTTAAAGAAGTAGAAAAGATGGAGAGAAGTCCGAGAAAGAAAGTTGTTGGACGAGGAGATTGAGGAAGACATATCAACAAGGAAGGTGGATCCTGGACATCTGAGAAAGAGAAAAAAGCCACCGGTAGATGCTTTGGAGAACCTCGCTGGAAGGAAGGAAAGACAGGATGGTGAAGCCCTGAAAATGTGGGTCAAGTTGACCTAGGGTTTTAGACACCTAGGGTTTTGGTATCTATCGTTTTGACACCTTTCAGTCTAAGCCTGTCGGTGAACTATTGTAATTTATAAATAAAGGTCAAGAGAACCTAGGATGGGTTTTCTTATATTTCATTGATGTAAGGAAGAGTGGTTGATGTTAATGTAGAGAGAGAAGTATTGTGTTGTGAGAGCATTTGATATTGTAAGATCTTCAGCTGGGTGTGAAGATCAACCATATAGCTGGGTGCATAGGGAAGGGAGATAGAGAGAAGAGAGAATGAGAGAATATCTACGAGATAAGAGTGCATATAGAACTATAATATTTCACCTAATATATAATAGAGAACAATTATGTGGATGTAGCCCTAGGGAGACAAAGAACCACGTATATCTTGTGTTGTGAGTGATTGATGTTGTGTTCTTTACTTATGTTACTTTGATGATGCATTGCTATGTTATATCTGATATATAAATGTGCGAAGTAGGTTTATTCTTGGAAAGAATAATTTGATCTCTGTGAATGGTTGCCCTGATTCGACTTGCATTTCCTCTGGTTGTAGACACCTGTGTCCTGCAACCCCCTATTGCTACTTTGGGTGAGACTACACCTGCTTCACAGGTGTTTCCAAAAGGGACAGTAGTTAGGGCATTTTGGTGTGCTATTAGAGATGAAACTTGTGTCTTCCCCTATTCCAACAATGCTACCCCTCCTCAGGATCCTCTGGTTCTTCTGGTTTGATTTTTTTGGTTGCGACAGTAACAGTAGGTTTTGCATCAATTATCTGTCTCCTTTTATTATTGTCTTAATTGGGTTCTGGCTTTGTTTCTTTGAGATGGTCAACCAATGATTGTTTTGAGTGACATTCATCAGTGTTGTGCCAAGGCATTTTATGGAAGTCGTGCCACTTCCCAGTGTCTTTTTTCATCTTCTCATTACCCTTCTTTTCATGCGGCTTGGACATGTAGTCTTGAGTTTGGTTGTTCTATGAGTTAGGGTTGCCTTTACCATACTTTGGTTGTTGTGAATTTTTAGACCCGAACTCCTGCTTGTTCTACTGCTAAATTTCTGCTCAATTTTGACAACATATCGATAAGCAACTCCCAGTGATGAAATGTCTAGAAATTCCATTTCGGTTTAGATGTACCTGTGTAGATCCCCATGGTATTTTAGAACTAAATTTCACTCGGAGTCTTTGATACCCAACTTGGTGCACAAGGTATGGAAGGTATTTGTGAACTATGACATTGTTTTTCCCCTCTATTGATGTAGTGTTTCCATCTCATGTACTGGTCATCATAGTTCCCAAAAGGGTAATATTTTTCCTTAATCGCATCCATAAAAATAATCCAAAGTGGGTTCGGCCTAGAACATTCAAGAATCCTTTGTGAAATTTTTCTCATAGTAAGTTTCCCACCAATATTTGACATGGGGATAGCCTTAAGGACCACAAAGGTGATATTTTCCCTATCGGAAAAATTGTGGACGAAGAAATAACATTCTAGTAGATTTAACCACTTTTCCAAAGAATTCACATCTATCTGACCTTCAAACATAGGAATGTAAAAATTAACATGTATGTTAAGAGGGGTGGCTCTTTCCAAGTGGATTCTTGATGAAGACGTGTCTATTGTTGTCAAAATTTGTCGAAGGATTTGGGGAAATTTTTCTATCATTTCGTCTCTCAGTCACGTGAGGGCTTCCTCCAGCAATAGATTAATAAAATCTTCCTCTCATGTGTTTCTCTTTTCTTCCACCATGGGGGGTTTCTTGGGATAGTTTTCCTCAAGAGAAACTAGCTTGAGACCCAACTCTCTATACCCTGACCACATTGGGGACATGCACTAAGAAACGACAATGGATCAAGTGGCACTACTTTAGGAAGAGGTAGGCCAGAGTGTATTGTAGGGTATGTGTTATATTCTTTGCATGTGTGTGTG